>JAZGTJ010001137.1:0-64340 GCA_036877575.1 Botia almorhae | reverse complement strand
TAAATCAAGTTTAATCACAGTCATGAAAATAATAATAATAATGATAAAATGCAATCTATACTGGCTACTGAAACCCAAAACCACATCACATACTACAAGATGTGCAGAACTGGCTGAATGTATGTGATGAATGTAAATACTCATTTGCAAAAATCATCAACATGGTTGGACTGAAATATTTGCTTCACCTCCTGCTACGAAGGAGCGGACCCAGTAATAGTAGTCCTTGTGAACAGGAGCTGGGATCTGAGCTCGACTCCCTGAAGACACAGCCTCTGTTGTCATGATGTCTGTTATGAGGACTTCAACATACTCATGTCTTCAGCATACTCTGGAATGAGGTTAGAAATACTCAATTTCTCAATTGTCTTAACTTATCAGTGCCACGGGTTGGACTATGCACACTAACAAGCCAAGCCAACCTATTTTCCGTCAGAAATAGGTTGTAAAAGTATAAGCCTACTTTACAAGTCTCCGGTTTGTAGAATGCAATTCACAGCTGTCTAAACAGGGACAAACTATGTTATACAAACTATGTATGTACAGGTGTCATTCGACCCATTCAACCCATTGTACATGTGATCATGGGTAAGAAGACAGTGGGGAAGATCTGCACAGAATAAATTTGCTGGAACCTTGGTAAAGTGGTGATATTTTATGTTAATACCAATTAGATTTTGATAAATTCCATGGTACTGAATCATAACCATATTCATTTACCACTGTCAGTACAGGGTCCCACAAAATTTTTCAAACATAATGTAAAATGTTTAAAAATATGGCAGTGCCATAGTACCTTGTTACTTTGTGCTATTTTTGTTTGTGTGCAACTGGTTAGTCTGTTTTTTCTAAGTTTTAACTAAACGCTCTAAAACGCAGAAACGTTTACAAGCATAGCATTTTACAACTCTGCAACAACACGCAATACAATGATGTTTACACATTGTTACCGTGGTTACTGTTGCTATATGTCATCAATAAGCCTTCATATTTCACAGTTCACGCAATTTACACCATACGTTTTGCAACGTAGGTTTGCAGAAGCACTAATCTGAATGCCTGCGTACAGATTAAATAAATTCGTACAGATCAAACTCCAAATCAAGACCAACGGATTGCACAACCCTGTACACCGACCTGCGGATCTACTGAAACCGTCAACTCTTTTACTAACACTGCGCCTGGTGCGTTAATAAAACATGTACATCACAACAAACCTATTTATTATAAACTGAATAAATATGTCTTTCATTCATTGTTTTTAGAAGATGTACTTACATGAAAGAAAAAGTCAAGGCATAATAAAACATTTTCACGTGTTTACAACAGGTTAGCCCATGTCGTGTCCTTCACTGAATCGTTTCTTGTCGCAGAATTCATACGTCATCACGTGTCAATGCATCACACCACATAACCATTTTTTGTTTTGTTTTGATAAAGATTTGCCTTTTCTAAAAATATTGTTATTGTTTTACGTTGTTGTTGTAATGTGCTATTATTTAAAAAACTATTCTTGAAATATTCTTATTTTGTAAATTGTTTTTGTTTTACTACTGTGTTAATAATAATAATAATAGTAGTATTAGTAATGATGATGATGATTTATTTTACTGGATAGCCCTGAAGATCCAATAATAATAATAATACACAATAATGCACACATATAAATACTCAAAACAGTACATGACCTTAATTTATCTGATTTTAACGTGACATCTCACTGTTTATATATAAAGTCAGACACACATAGTCACATAAGCCCATATAAAAAAATCGCAGAACCAAGATTTTTAATAATAACAAGACAAATACAAATACAAAGACGTACAATTGTCATAATAAATGCCAAGAATGAGAAAAAGATGCATATCAAATCTATGTAACATGTGCTCTTATTTAATTTACATTGGTGTATAAAATATTTGGCAAGAGCTCCTGTAGTGAGTGCTTCTATAGTCATAGTGAAACTGACGTCACCTTAAAACACGGTATCACATTCTTAGACATAAGACATCACTTATCTTAAAGCGAGCAACTAAAAGAGTTTAGTTGTCAAATTAGTATAGACCGATCTGCTGCACGGATTGTCTAGCCGTCAACTATAATCCAGTCCGGGTTTTCCCGCCATCTCACCGACGTCCATTAAATAGCCTGAAGTTGACTAGAGAGTGTGGGTCAAGTCTGGCTGCTGCAAATGGATTGATATAAGGAGGATTTGCTCTCGATCAGGTGCTTTACTCTCTGTGGCAGCATGTCGGTGTTACAGTTCAAAGTTATATCGTGAATAACTCAGACCGATGAGATGGTCAGGCGTGGATCTAAGGGAAAAGGATCGGTCGTGTCTTTCAGGCGGGGAATATTATTAGACCTTCAGACAGTGCAACTGTCTCCGTGGTATGTAAAGTATGTCAACTCCCTCCAAAGTGTTCGCAACAGATTTGCGTTTGGTTATTTTTTTTCTGTTGTTGTTGACATTTGATAGTTTGTTAAGTGGTTTGTAGACACCGAAACATAATTTAGAGTTAGACCAGACCATGCGAGGACGTTACACGACTAGTCAGTGACGGTTGTGTTTCCAAACCTAGACAGCTCCCTACATAGATGCAAGACTTGGCCAGTGTACCAAAAATGCTGAGGCTCGTGATGTGTTTGTAGGGAGCATGCCGTGTTTTGAAACAGCGCTTGTGTTGTAAACTTTTGCCAACTCGATCACGACTCTCGATCATGTCAACGCAAACTTATCCCGCACGCATCTACTTTGTGTTTTTCCAATCTTTTATGTCTGGCAGGTTTGTCTAATGAGTAATGCTTATTCACTTTTTAAATGAGATACAATGCTGTAACTAATAACTCTTTACTAGTGTAACAGTAACATTTTACAGCCTCTTCTTATTTACAGTTTATAGTGATGTTTTACAAAGTTTGGTCACTGAGGCAAGAGCAGTTTGAATAGCATTGATAGAATTATATAAGACTTCATAATAATCTGAGATAAACTATTTATTCCATTATCTTTGAATGTGAAATTATGAATGTACTGGGATGATACTTAATTTTGGACTGGATAATATAATAATGAGTTGTCCTTTCCACAGGTAACCATACATTCTCAATGTAATCTTACTTGAAATATTAAAAAGTGTTGCTGCCCAGAGTCATCTTTATACTGTTTCCCATGCCGGCTGTCCTGTACCGTTCCACCTTCACCCTGTCAGCTCAGCTATGCCTCACACGCCCAATGTACCCAAAAAATCAATACGTGCATCTTCAAAACAAAATGTTAGGGGGGTGAAAGCTTTCATGACTACAAGGCAAACAACCAACTTACTCAAAGCTAATGGCTTGGCCTCACTTAGAAGCCAAGATGAGATCAGGAAGTCCACAGTGAAGAAACAGGCAGCCAGGAGGGCCCAGAAGCGTGTTGTCAGTAAGTCTGGCAAGAGCAGAGTGAAGAATGTCCCTGTTGTCAATGGATCTGGGCAAAGATGGGGGTCTTTAAAAAATGGCTTGTTGTCAAAACCTAATAGCCAGGGGAAGTCACCTCGGAACAGCCTCTTGTGTCAAAGCATCCCACAGGAAGCAGAGTCTTCTGGGAGGTTTGTTACCGGCAAAAGGGGGGGTCAGAAGATCAGGGAACAGGATTATACTAAAAGGTCAGAACTTCCTGATCACAATCCTGATCATGATGACCCACAAACGAGTGCCCTCATCCCTACTGGAAAGGGGCTGACCCTTAACATCAGCTCTGAAGAAACTGTGGAGGAGTATAGAGAGACTGTTGTTCACAACACTGACAAGGCAGAGGAGGAAGAGAAGCTAAAAGCAAACATAGAAACCATACAAGAAGACTGCTTTGCTCCTTCTAAGCAGCTGAACACAGCAGTTGTTGAGCAGAGCGACTCTCTTAAGCACGACTCTGTCAATAACTTGGACTTTGCCTACAACAATACCTCAGGACCAACAACCCCCTCCCTCTTACAGGCAGATAAGTATGTTTCTGGCCAGGGTGAGGAGGTCAATGAAGTGGTTAAACCACATAGTGACTTTCCTGACAATTCTGCTCAAACCACTCCAGAACATTCTAAAGTAAGTGGTGAGACTGTGGCTTTCCTAGGGTGCCAATCCTCCAAAGAATTATCAGCACTTCAAAACACTGCAGATGCTCCCCGGGTAGAAAAAAATAAGCTTTGTAGCACTGTAGAAATGAACACCAAAGATGAAATTGACCCTGAAATGTCAATGAAGAAAGAGGGAGCGCTTTCTCTCCTCTCGCTGAGCACAGCCATTTATAACAGCACCCTTTGTGATATGGACTGTGGGCCTCGGGCAATAACGCCTTGCAACATCACACTCTCCAGCAGCACAGAGAGCACCCAGTCCTCATTTGACAGTGAGTCAGAGTTGGTTCTGGAGCACAGAACCACAGGACACCCTCCTGTCCAAGCTAAAGATATCCAGCTTCGTTTACTTCGAGTTCAAGAGAGGAAAAAGAGAAGTCGTTGTGGAGTTTGTGCGCCCTGTCTGCGCAAGATCAACTGTGGGGAATGCAGCAGTTGCCTGAACAGAAAGACAGGCCATCAGATCTGTAAAATGAGGAAATGTGTTGAGCTGAGGAGAAAGCTCCTCAGGATACGTGCTGCAGAGGTAAGGAACCTGGCTCTTCCCCTTTTAATGTGTCACTTTTACACACAACTGGATTCAAAAACTCTTGAAATTTTGTTAAGAAAATTATTCTACATGATGATTATTCTACATGAAACAAAACTCCTGTGTAGATATAAATGTTAAAAATTGTCTGGACTCAAGCAGACATTCTGAAAAAAGTGCTGTTTTTGTGCCTGTAACTGCCTGTGGAACTTTTTCAAACAGTGGGTGAGTCTTGGTTGTTTTGTGTTTGTTTTTTTCTAAAAGCCTATAATGCAAAAGATTGTAGTAATAAATAGGAACTTCACAAGCAGCTATGCTTCTGCTATACACCTGCAATGCAGTCCTGACTGCTTGGTAATGTGACTACTATAACTTGCTAATATACAGTAGATGCTAAATACATGCTGCTAACACATGTTTGCTTACAGAAATATTCGGTACAACTCTGACCTTACGTTTACTTTCAAAATTTACATCAACTACTTCATATCATCCACTAATGACACTAGCCTGAAATATAAGACAATAACAACATTGTACTCATTCCAACTTTAACTTTATATCACTACTGTTTCCTGAATACACTGCCTCCAGAACACTTGCATGCAAAGGAAGGGCTAATACATAAGGGCATCACATGATACACCCTAAGCTATGCACATGGCCTGTGTGCTTGTGTGTGTGCATGAGTGAGAGAAAATTAATGGCATGCATGTTAAGTATCCGTGTTGCGGTGTGTCCTATTCTGACTAGTGTGTGTTTATGGAATTTTAGACACTAACACTCTAACATTGTTCTGTAAAGTAGCTTTAAAACAAAGTGTGTCATATCTTTATCAATCACTATATACTTTTAAAAAACAGTTCTGTGAGTGAGACAGGAAATTTATTCATTTAAGAACTGACTTCACAAAATGGTTTTGTGATTGGAACTTGGAGACCTGCTCACTTATGACACTTGACATGTTTGTTATATTTATACATTAGTTATGTTTAATTCAGACGCTTTGAATTGTTGTCATTGCATTACTAAGTATGAATTCCTGGTTTTTGTGAGTCTAGTTGTCAGGATTAAGCACTGATTATCCAACTTTATGTGGAGGTATTCAGACCCTGTCATACAGAATTTGTCAAATTATCCAACAAAAACTTGTGGGAGTGCATGATTAGTTAATCATCCATGTTAGTTTTTAGTGAATCATAATTTTACAGCATAAGTTTATCAGGTCACATATAGGTCAATGCAGTCATTGGTGCCACACTACCAGTGTAGTGTGTAAGAGACAGATGATGACATGATGACACCAGATTGAGGTCTATAAACACATTTCTCATTTCCCTAACGTTTAGGGCAGTCTTCACCTGAGGTCACATCTGTTATAGTTAGTCATGGTGTTCTGTTTCTGAGGTGGCTCGATGGGAAAAAGTCTTCTGTAATTAAAACTAAATAAGGAGGTTGTTGTTTTTGTAGTCATCTGCCCATAATAGATGTGTAAAGTGTAAATAAGTTTGTGTAAGAGGAAGTAGAGGAAGTGTGGACACTTCACTAAATTGTCAGAGAGTGTCTCTCACTAAAGTGAGAGAAGTCACTGCTTTACTTTCATGTAAAAGGAATTTGTAATATGAAACCATGACACTGCACATGGTAATGTATTATCAATATGTATAATCAATCGCCTATGTCAGTGTTGCTGTGTTAGATCATGACACATTCCGAGAGTCCAGGGCTGCTTGGCACAGGTTTCATTTCTGTTATAATAAGATGCTGTCACAAAACTTGTAAATTCACGGTGTGAATTGTGCCAACTGATAGAGCAGTCTGCCTTGTCTTAACACTTCATATTTTGGTTTAAAATAAACATTTTTATCTTTTATCATTTTTATCTCTGTTGCTTGTAAAGCTATAACATTTTAACATGGTGGCAACCCACCCCACAACATGTGCTAACCAGCCATATGCTCGAACTCTAGAAGCACATTTTAGTCATGAAATGACAACATTTAAGAACTATTTAGTGCCCTAATCTGTTACATCATGTGTCATCATATTTATTTAATTTGAAATTAATTATTTTTAGGCATAGTTATCGTATGACAAAGAGATTTCAAAATTGTTAGTTAAGATTGTTTTAAAATGTTAAATTCTTTCCTGAACAGGTTAAATTAAGTCTATATAGGTGTTTAAGTATGCAAGTGTTTGTCAGGACAGAAAAAATCAGGATTAGCCTGTGCCACACCTATAATATCACACCAAACAGTAACAAAACACTGGTTCCTGCTAGTCTTAGTGGGAATGATTATGAATGATTATACCTTGTTGTAAACTAAAGGTTTATCTATTGGTCTTACAATTACTTTAAAGATATCAACATGTTGGATGTTTTGCCATCTGATATGAAAGGTTGGTTGTCACTTTTTATGTAATCTGCTTTATGTTTGTGTGTATTTAGCTGTGTCCTTAATTAGTGTTATTGAGCAACATAACCCCTGGGCTTGAAGGGATTACATACCACATATCACAGCCTATGCTACAACATGTCTCCTTTATTACTTTTGTATGGTCATTATAATTACAATGTGATGCGTAGTGTTTTCTAAGGGTGTTTTCTTTGTTTAAAATCTCCAGACCCTTCCAGACCTGATCATGCTGTATTTCCTACTTTAAAACGTATTCAGACAAACAAAACACTCTGCTTGCTGTGCACAGCTGCCAGCTAACTTGGGACACTCAGAGTACACAGAAGCCCTCATAAGCTCTTTGTACAACAAGTTTCACCTGTGATTCATTAAAGCTACAGGTTATGAGAGGCTATGCATTACAGTGGTTTTACCATGTCAATTCTTTGCAATACAATTCCTCTAGCAAGTATTATAGTTTGTTATCCTAATTGTATGCTGTTTGCAGGTGTTGTGCATCACTATAGATTGTACAATCACCGGTGTGTTTTATAGTCATTGTACAACATCTTTGAACGTGGTTCATTTAATCAGTATTTACAGTTGAAATCCCAACAGTATGAAAGTTGTTTTTAATCTGCTGTAGAGTAGAAAGTACAGCTGTTTGCTTATGAATGGCATGGGGGCTGCTTTGCTTAGTACGTTTAGGAAAGAGGGAAATGAGGGTAAAGTGAAGGGTAAAAGAGCTGTAGGTACAGTCTGGTCTAGTTTTAAAAACCAGAAACATGGCAGGAAATTGGAACCAACATAATGTTAAATAAAAAGTTTATGTAAACAATAAGCCTTAACAGTAGGTGGGGATATTTGACAACTGGTATTAGTGGTCACTCAGTCATACTTGATTGTGTTATTGAAGTCAAGCACTGGAAAACCCACATACATGACTGTATTCTCAAAAAATAAAAAAACTGACTATTTATAAGAGACTTATAGCGCAAAGAAGCGTATAATAAGTGGACATGGTAACACTGGTTGTCACAGCAGGCGGTTCTGCCCTCAGCTCAGCTTTGTGTTAAAAGCAAACCCAATATATTTTGCCCAGATTGGAAAATACAAAAAACAGATTCTAAGTAAACTAATATGACTTTCTTTTCTAGGAAACCCTCCTCGTATTTGTTGTTTTGTCATGATGACCATCCTGGCAAAGCCTAAGATAGATGTTACCTGTAACCTTAGTAACAGTACCTGCTATGTGTATCTGTGTCTTGCCAGGGAAGCAGTGATACATTAAAGCTGCACACTTGTTGACTTTGTAAATTAGCCGCTAAATCATACGCTGCTTCTACATCTCCTTTTTTGTAGCCTGTTCACATCATGCTTACAGTACATGATTTCCTGTGAAGTCTGCCAGCTTTGCCCAAAATCTACAGACTAGTTCCGACTCATAACAACCAGTTCTAATAGAATTCCTTTTCCATTCTCCATCAAATATATTTTAGATAATGAAAAGTACTGCATTAGGTTTTATGTATGAATGTAATGTAACTAGAAGGTCTTGGCAGGGTATTAGAGAAGAGCTAATGACCATGTCAGCAAATGCAAACTGATCCTCATGGTGGAGCTCAGGGGTGATGTCCCGTATTACTGTTTGCACAGTTTAGCTTGGCACAGGTCACACATGCAACATAAAAACAGCAGATCTCAGTGGGCAGTGCGCCTTGCCAAAATCGAACTAAACTATTCATTATTATCAGCTTTAGTCAAGCCGCACTGTAAGGCAGTTTAAAAACTGCACAAAAGAGCTACAGATACAGATCTGTACTCTCTCCTCTGAAGCTTTAGAGACGGAAAAAGTCTCTAAAGACCAAAACTAGTAATACATATTAAGCAGTTTCTAGACAATGTCATTTTAAAGTTTTTGAAAAGACTTTTGTTAACTTTTACTGATGTAATAAATAATATGCGTACTGAAAGATTTTTTTAGGAATTCTCTGTAGATGTGAGATTTATGACAGAACATACTGCAGTGATGTGATTGCATTAGACATTGGATTTATGACTGGCATCACTAAGCCTGGATGAACTCCAGTGTCATTCTTTAATTTTCTCAAAACAATGTGTAACACATTTAAAGATAAAAACTGGCATCACAATTTAGATTTAGAACTCCTTGGAGTAAGTCCAGCCCTGTAATAGACAGAGCCAACTGTCATATTGGTAAAGGAATCATCTAGCATATTGTTCAAGAACTTTAGCTGGACAAAACTGTCTTTAGCCTGACTTTAGCTAAGAAGCAGCATTTATGACAGAGTTGTTTCTGGATTTATTGGTGACATGATACTTCTTGCTGTATGGTATTGAAACATAAACTTTGCCAAAAGCACCAAAGTAAAATGCTAATATAATGCATTTACATAGGTCTGCCTAAATGTAAAATATGCACTACATTTGTAATATTTTGTTATCATTTGCACTGGTGTATCTGTGCTTTGTGTTTGTTTTTCTAGTTTTGTTCAAACATCATTATGAGCTGCTTTTGTCTTTTAAAGCCAGTGCTTCTTGAACTGAGATGATATGGTTACCATGGTATCAGCCAGTATCACCTTGACATCTAATGCCAGTGCTGAGCGCATCTGCATTATTGGTCCTAGATTCATTAAGCTCTACTGTGGGATATTATCTTTGCTAGCTCCAAATATTATCATCAAGAGATGTGTGTGGGCCTAATGACTAATGATAGGATTATGACTTGAGTTAGCATGGGAACTATATTGTTTTGGTATAGCAAGAGTATATTATCGCTGAATAACAAAACAATGTCAAATAGAACATTCCCTGTAGTTCTCATGCTAGTATCACTGTAGAGACAAGATATTTCTCTAGCCTATAAGCCTGCATCCCAGACTATGGTTGGTGTAGATAGTTACAATTCTAGCAGCCTTACACATTCTGAGTAACACAGAGCCTGGGAAGTTCACCCCATTGGTGTACATACATTTATATGAGATTTTTACCTTTTTAGTTTTAGGCCATTTTTATCTTAGCAGCTTTACGTACCACACACCATTGATGTAGTTGGTTTTCTTTAGATGAAGATAAATTGCTGGTGTATTGGGAGAGACCATGACGACTACAGCTACTACAAGGATTTGAGCCAACCCACCAGGTCAGCCTACAAATTGACATCATTACAGTCCCACAACGTAGATGCTGTGATCATTTTGTTTAATCTCCAGTTAAAAGTATTAAAGCTTTTTCTGGTGCCTGTGGGCAGGGACGGTAATGCTTTGCTCATGTGTAATGGTTGGCAATAGCAGCATGAGTATGTATGAGCTGGGCTGGTGAGTACAGCTGGTAGGAGGCTAATGTGAAAGTAAGAGAATGAGTCGTGAAATGTCAGAGCAAGTGAAAGCCTCTGTGTCAGCTCTCTCTGACCGGCATGATATGATCTCTGATCCTCTTCAACACCTCCTAATGCCATTATCTCAACCTCAAACAACATCAGTACAGGCTCTGAGCACCATCTGACACCCCAGGCCACCTCTGGGAACAATGTAGTATATTGCCACACGGTCAAAAACGAGGAGCTTTTTTGATTAATTATTTATAATGGAATCGGAATACGTGGCGTGTTAATAAAAGGAATTACCTTCTGAAAATACATTTTTAACAAGCCTTGATAAAAGGAGAGGATTCATTGAGTAGATACATGCTTCTCATTTGTCATCTTTAAACAGGAAGGTAAGATTGCAGCAAACAAATCAGCATGTGAAAGTCACATTAACTTTCTCTCAAATAATTTTAAGTGTGACTTAAGTGTAGATGCAACATGTTTATGAGCAAGAAGTAGCTTATAGTAGACAACAGTCAGTGTCTTTCTTCTCAAAATATCTCATCACTTAACCCTAATATAAGCATCCATCAATACTGAAAGTGGGATTTTTTTTTTAAAACATTTACAATACCACATTAGTTGCCATGGCAGAGGTATGGCAGTCCTGGAAAATTTCTCCACAGTCCTCACAGCTTTACAGTTGAATAGTGATTTAAATTTCAATGTCAGCTCTCCGAGCAAGTGAACGGATTGAACCTTTCAGCTTCTTTTGTGGAGTCCCAGGTGTTCCTACACTGTTATTTTCACTCAGACTAATCCTTCCCCAAGAGCCAAACAGGTTTCAGTGTGTTGTGTGAATCATAGTTTAGAATAAAGTCATGACACAAACGTAATGATGCCAATCAGGGAGCTGCCCTACCAATATATTTATAATTTCGGAGGTCAGCTTCATCCGTTTTGCCTTGTTATCTGACTGCAAAGCAAACCGGCAGTTAGTCTTCCTGTGTTCGCACACGCTTCCCTCCTGACTGAGGAAATCTTGGCGAACAAAACTGTCCGCTCTGAATAAGACCTAACACTCCGCAAATAAGATGGTCTTGTTTCTCCCTGGATGATTTTGTGCATCATGTGACATCAGCAGTTTTTATAAAACACAGAAATCACATATCTGAATGACTGTAGAGAAGTATGAGTAGTAAGTTTTCTTTCAGCTAACTTCACTGGACTCTTGCATGAAATTCTTTCCAAGACATACTCACACAATGATTTAATATTAAACGGTGTGTTGGCCAGCACTAGGGCTATTGAATGAAGGCTGTATTCGCTCCATTAATACATTGTTCTATTGATTTTTTGGTGTCATGTAAAGAGGATTAGCATTCTCAACTCTCATTTAGCTTTACTGTTCTAGCTGTCCAAGGGTTTATTTAATATGTCTGACTTTAGGGACGCATCCAAGCATAGAGTCATACTTTTCTACTTTTCAACATCTGTGATTACCACTTAATCATCAGTCCACCATCATGTCCCCAACACTACTGTCATTACCACCACACCAAGCATTATAGAGAACAAATTACTCCCTTTTCCAAACAATTGTTTATTATAAAAATGACAAGCGACAGCCGAACACATCTTAACCAGGACAGCAGAGTGAGAATTTGAAGATGAAAGAAGAAATGTATTTTCACCCCATAAATTTAGAATAAAATTACATTTAAAAAATAAAATAAAATAAAAATAAACTAAATGTAATGACCAAACCAGTCGGAATTTGAGCAGTTTATTTCTATCTATATAAAGTCATTGTTAATTGACTGCTGGCTAGCTTGTTGTGTTAGTCCATGACTTAGCCAACTCTATCTCCAGATAGAGATAGATTACTCCAGAGTATGTTATTACCACCACACAAAGTTTTAAATCACACACTATCTTATTTTATATCCAAATTCACTTGATGGTCGATAAAGATCATAAGTGTTTTAACACAGGTAAAGCATAGATTGAAGATGACCAAATGAATCGTCTCTAATAACACCTGCCACAGAATCTATCATTTTCACTCGCCACTTCAGAGTGCAGGTAATTCAGATAGATGAAGGCTGAGTCTCCTTCAACCACCTGACATGTTCATTGTAGGTGTTGTTTTGGTAAGAGCCATTGATCACCAGGTGACACATCAACACATTGCGGTGGTGTAGAGGTTGTGCCTGCCAGAACTTCAGGAGAAGAGTGATTTATGCCTGGGCTGATTGTGACTAATAAAGGCTGAGCAGCTTTTTTAAGGCTCCCCATATGGACATGTTTCAGCAATTGGTAATCAAACACATGAGGGAACACAAATGAGGGAGGAGTTTCAGGAGGCATCTGAAAACCTGAACACTGTCTTTTAAGTTTACATTTATGTAAATAAAAGATTAAGAAAACATAACTCGGGACATTGTTCTGACCGCAGCGGTTTTGTACTCAGGCAAGCCAAAATATTTGTGAAAGAAACAAACTTGATGAAACATGCTTGGATTGACATATTTATTAGTCACACAAAGGTTACCAATGCTACATGTAAAATGTCCTGTCAGCATTCCAGCACATATCAAGCTGTGTTCAGAATATTAACCAGATTCAGCCTTTGTATCCGGTTTCAGGTGGAATACCTCAACTCCATTGTCTGTCTATGTAAGCATAAAGCAGACTGTCTTGTGGCAGCTGACTCGCTGCACGACTCAAACCAATTTCCATCAGCTGCCTCACTTGTTATCACACAAAGCACCGCAACAATACTCAGCCATCAGAGAGCGCAGCAGGCAGGCTGATTATGGATGGCCGGTTCACACACATACTCACAGAGATGGTCAGTCTATTGTGTGGGTTATGCTCTGCAGGAAAGGTTCATCAGGGGTAAGGATTTGTTGAAATGTCTTTGTTTAGACCCATTTGAGTTTTACAGCTTTCAACTAGTCAGAATTTTTGTAGAGATTTTTTACTTAGGAAAATAAAGGTAAAAAACATGTTTGTTAAAAGCATGTCAAGTATAGTGGATATGCTGTATGTAGGTTTATTAATTGGTGAAAAGCAGTGGGCCACCTACGTAGAAACTGAGTAAACTAAGTAATCCAGATGGACCAGTTTAGCATTTAATGGCTATTAAGTCAAAAATAAACCTGCCTAACCACCTTCAGTTACCCACAGTTAAATCATTATATATTGACTCAGCATGACAGGCACAAGATCCTGTATTTTCCATGAATGCAATATACTACATGACTGCAGGATTTAATTTAAGCAAAATGTGTACACAAGCCACAATGCTTTCTGTAATGTTTTTATATTCTAAATGCATTCTTTATATTAGAATATCTAGGGGAAATTGGGGCTAGTTGTCATTTTTACCCCAGTGAAAATTCCTTAGGGTAGGTTTATTTTAAGTGTTGGACAGTTTTTTGTAGCTTGTTAAAACCACATAATACACATTGTACATTATACACTGACATCATAATGTACTTGTTTCTGGGGTAGTACTGTCAAACTTCTATAAGATTAGATTTAAACCAAGTATATATATATATTCATATATCAAACAAGTTAAGACATTATTTATTTGCAGTGATTGTTGTGTAACAATCACAGTTTGTTAGCAATAAAATGTAGTTGATCTGCATCAGCCGCTGTGGAGTCTATGTGTTGAATTGCCTGAGCTAAAAGTAGCTGTCGGGCTCCCTTGTCCTCATGTGACCTCCTTTGCCATATGTTGGTCTGTAGATGACAGTGTGTGCAGGCGGATTGTGTTCCAGCTGCAGTGCAGCGGTAAGAGTATGCGACTGCGCTGTCACATCCACTCTAAAAATGCGTCTCCTTGGAGAGAGAGAGAGAGAGAGAGCGAGCACGACGTACCCTGAAGTGTCTGATGTTTACCCAGAAAAAAGAGAGCGTGATGCAGCGTGACGTCCTGTATAAAAACAGCTGTGTGATGGCGTGCTTAGTCATGACTTGACTTTGGTCTTTGTGTTGTGTTTTGAAAGTCTTTTCAACGTTGAATTGCATTATGATGGGTTAAGCTGGTTTTTATCCTTATTTCTGTGCACAAATTTTCTATTTCAGACAGCCATGTGACCATTGTTGCTGTTGAGCATTTTTCTTGGGATAGAAAAATTAATTATGTCTTTAATTTTTCCAGTTGTACCTTCTAGACAACAGTGAGATTAAATGGAGAGTGAGTTGAGACTTCACTAATCTTCAATAGATTTTAGGAGGAGATTTCAACAATGTGTCTGACATAATGTCAAGATTTTTAGTCCCCAAATCCATTATTTTTATTTCTCCTAATAAATTTTTGTGAAAATATCAATATCTAAGTAGAAATAGTAGAACAAGCTCCATCCTCTGTTAGCTTTGAACTCCAGTCCGGTGTCGTGAGTGGCCGGACCACAGTTTATCACTCTCCCTCATACGTACTTGTAGAGTAAGAAACCACATAGGGGATCCTTTGTTTAAGAGGGTCTAGGCATGGCTGATACATTTACAAGCCGCTAGAGTCCCTCCGTGATTGGCTGACTTGGAGCTGTCTGCATCTGCGAGAGGCATGCTTTTGAGTGTCTGCGGCAGCAGCGATCTGAAGCCTCTCTCCTCTGCGCTGATCATGCAGACCTGGGCTGCTCGCTGCATCTGCCACTACAGCCACTAATTCTTCTGAAGCTGAGGGAGGCAAGATGGCCACCTTTTAGGATTATGTTGCCCAAAATTGAGGGTCTGCCTCTGAGGATTATGAAGGTACAACCCCAGACTGGGATTTTATGGCTTTTGTCTCTGCTAGACGTTTGAAATAGATTATGACTGTGTGTGTGTTGATAGCTTTGTGTGATTATCTGTGTTCTTGTTGCCAGTGCTGAATGAGTCTTGGCTAATGTTTTGGTTCATGTTTCAGGTAGGATATTGCCAAACTAAGAAAAAAGAGTTTTTGAGGTATGAGACCTTTACCCCCTTAAGTTTTTATTTTTCTGTTTCTGTTAGATTTTTTTATCTGCCTGAACATTTTGTTCTCTACAGTATTTTTAATGCTTCAGAAATCAGTGTGTAAGAGAGTTCATTTTGGCAGAGGATCAAACAGTGAGTGTGTATTCACCCGCACTCTGTTGACTGTTTGTACTGATGTTCTGAAACAGGAAAGCAGCAGTGTATGAATGAAAACTCATCAGTTCAGAGAAATACACACACCACTCAGTTCAGAGAAATACACAAAACAGGAAGGAAGCATGTTTTTATACAATTTGTGTTACAGCGAAGGCTCGGCGCTGTGAAACTGCACGCAAAACAGTTTCAGCGAACTGCTCTCTTTGATGTGTTCAGAGGGGGTTGAGAAAGCCTCATCAGACACTTCGGTAGTAACCAAGCAACTTGACATAAAGATACACATAAAGGAGAAGTCCTATTACATTTTTAGGATGATTGCAAACTTTTCTTTTTGTTCTAAATTACAAACACATGATAAGACACTGTTTCCATTACAAAGAGATAATTACATTTACACAGATCCAAGTCTGTATACATACTGTCTGTTTATTTCCTGGGAATCGAACCTGCACCCTTGCCGTTGCTAGCACCATACTGTATCAGCTTGAGCTACAAGAACACTGTGTGATATCGCTTCCAGCTGTGTCGTTCTCTCATAGGATGAAGCAGTACTTTGTCTTTTTGAATGAGAGCATGGTGTGTACGTCCTTCAGTGAGATACACAGGGTGTCAGATCGCTCATCTCTTCCTTCTCTATAGGTTGATGCTCCCCTCTGTTCTTACGTTCCCTGGTAACGCTTCCTAAGGGAGGCTTCTTAGGATTCTTGCGGTACGCACGTTGTTGCTAGGGGTGTGTGTGTTTGCATCTGTTACTACAATGAAAAGTCAAGTGTGACTTTTTGAGTTTTCAAGGCTTCAGACACAACAAATCAGGCACAAAGACGCAGAGGCACTGCTGAGAAAGACTAACATTTGACGTGCTGAGAATGAATAAATCGTCCCTCTTGTTAAAAGCACATTGTGTGCTTTATGTGTGCGAGTATGCTAGGTGATTGTAATGTACTGTTGTCTTTGACCCATATGAATTCACAAAAGCCTGCAGCCATCTAAAGAACCTGGTTCTTGATACACTTTCCTTCACTGTTTATAAACAATTTGTTTTTGAGGGCAGAATTTGAAAGCCGTTTTTTAACCTTCAAAATCTGGTAACATTTAAAACCTAATAAAAAGTTGTAAGTTAAAATATTATGCAAGTTTAAAATACATTTTATTTAAAATTAATTTTAATTTTAGTGAACATAAACTGTTCTAACATGCATTTGAAAGATTCTTTACCTTATTTAAGCATAACAACTGCACATTTTCACTTGTACGTTAGTGAATAAGGCAAACATTTTAACAGTGTGGCCTGTAATTAGGTGGCTTGCTGATTTTCAGTTTAGTTAGATAGAGATTTTTAATGCTCTGTAACAGTATAGATTTATAAAACGTATACTGTAAGCAGTGTTCTGCCTTTATCAATTGTCATTAAAGCTGCAATTTGTAACTTTTGCCTCTATCGCCATCTCTGTTTGAAACAAAATTGGAAGTTACTTGCAAGGTTATTATTAACGTTGATGACAAGTTTAAATTCAAAGCAACTGTTGTAAGAACAAGCTACAAATGCGCCACCACCTGGAGACCTGATATAGTAGTCAGGTCTTCTTTCTGCTTGCAGATGTGATGATATAAATCAATATTATAAACTTACTGTTGCGAATCAGGGTAAAGACATAGTTTTGAAAACGTATCTATTATGTACATGCTCAGTAACAGATTTGTTGGTATTTTTTAACCAAAAATGTTACAGTTTGCAGCTTTAAACATCTGGCAC
Organism: Botia almorhae; assembly: GCA_036877575.1. Lineage (NCBI taxonomy): Eukaryota > Metazoa > Chordata > Actinopteri > Cypriniformes > Botiidae > Botia > Botia almorhae. Next base: position 47,083 of record JAZGTJ010001137.1, on the reverse strand, counting down.
AAAAGTCTAGTTAAAACTGTAAGCATTCGTTAGAAAATGACACAATGTAAAGATCTATCAGTACTGTTTTGCCTGGAGAATTCTAGCATCGGCTTAACAACTGGAGCGTTGCAAGTTCAACTAGAATTTGCATAAAGTACCTTTAACTTGTGGCTTTCATATTTATGGAGCCTAAAGTGTATTACATTTTCATTGCATTGGTCAAGTTACTATTGAATTAAACCTATATTAATATTAACCTATAACCTATATTAATTAATGTTTCTATTGAATGAAACCTGTTTTTTATTGAATGAAGTATTTATTAACTCTTAGGAGAGTGCTGGGATAATATTTATGCCTAAAATGCATAAAGTAAAGATTTTTGAGCTATAACACTTGAGAGGTTGAAAAAAACCATGAAGTCTAGGCAGGTAGTTTGACAAATCAAAGCATTCACACAAAGTAGTTTGATACTGAAAACAGTTTTACTCAACCTTCATCGCTGACTGCTTTGTTTCAATTCTGGATGGGGATCCTCCTCATCAGAGGAGCCGATTACCATTATCTTCCTTTTCCCTCTAGTAATAACAGTTGCAGTCACTATGAAGTTATTGCCTCACTCGACCCCCTCGGTTGCATCACCACTATCTTGGCATAACTGGCAACAATACATTGAGTTTTTTAAATACTATATTGTTGGTGCTGCTAAATTTATTTACGCACTGCCCTGAATAACTCATTTAACTTGCCTATAAATACTAAAAACATAAACACAGAAATTTACACAGATAACTGACTCAATCTCAATTATTTAATCTTCTCATGCACACCGTTTTAATTGGTTTTATGAGAAGTATGTAGATTATTGTAAGAAGCGTCATAAAGCCAGACACACAAAAAAACTCACATACACGCTTTTCCTCGTTGCCTCTCTTCTGGTATGACAAAACATGTGACCCATGCTGGTACAATGAGTCATAATGCACAAATTTTGCACAAAGACCTTAAAAGTAACATATGATTTGTTGGAATCGGACAAAAATGAATGCTCTCTTCTTCTGGTCAAGAAGAGAGCAGAAAAAATAGCAATTTCTTTGGCTTAATAAAACAAAGAAAATATTTAGGAAGGTACACATCTTAGAAAATGTACAAATAAAGATAATTTTAGATGTTTAAATGATAGTTGGAGCATCTTAATGAGTTCTTAATTAACTTATTTTCATGAAAATATCAAAATTGACATCTTTCACTCGTTTTGCCTGTAGCTCATAATTAGCCTGCGCTCATACCAAATAATTTTGACAGCACAAGACACGTATGAGCATAAGGAATGTTTTAGTTTCAATCATGTGATATTGTATAATTAAATTATTATTAATGGATCTATAATTGAAACAATAATGCATTTTTCTAACTTTGTGCTTTTTGCTGTTTGACTTGACTAAAATTGTAAGTGTGATTAACTCAGGGATATATGGGGGGACTTTGTGTTTCAAGCTGGCCACATCTCACTGAATGGCCATTAAATGTAATTTACCTTGCATTATAAATTAATTGTTTACTCAAATTTGTTAAATGTATGCTTAAAACAGAAAAAAAGTGTAAGAAAATTAAACATTACATTACATTTTACATTAAATGTATTCTCTGAGAACAGTTTGTGTTATCTCACAATTTTTCTTCCTGAGTAAACTGATTTTAAGGATGTTAAGGATGCTTGATGTAAAACAAGACAAGTTTAAGTGACAATTTTTTTTTTAACTGTAAAAAGCCAAATGAAAATGCATAGACTTCAGGTTCTTTTTGTGTTTGTTTTTATTTTTTGCTTAATCACCCTAAGTTCTTGCCACTTTTCTGACGTAACTATTGATCCACTGTGGTACCAGTTGTCATAAGTTATGATGACCAATTGCGGTATGCATTGCTTCACAGCACCTCCAAAACATGCTGAACTATCTCTATATTTTTCCACTGCCTAGGTTGAGTCAGAAGGCTACTCGGTAAATGGCACAGATTCAGGGCAGATGGAGGAGACCAGTGTGGCACCAGAGGAAGAAGCTCATTACATATCCCTAACACATAACATTCCACCTGACGTTCATACTCCTCTACAGCATGGCTTGCAACCAGCACCTCCTGGAAAGGAGCCCTGGACCTCTAATGGCAAAGATGTTTGTCTCACTCACAACATCTCTTTAACCTCTCAAAATGGTGCTAAACAGATGAAAGCAAACAGTGAAAAACATGTGGTTCTTGTCAACCCACAAGCCATGTCTCGTAGAACTACAACTTTGTTTAAGAAAACTCTTGGACCCGAGACACTTAAAGATAAGACCGTTCCTCTGAAGAAGATCAAACTGGAGAAGCAATGGATGGAGTTTGATAACCAGCACTCAAAGCACTTAGAAACCAGCACTGACTATGAGGATGCTTTATCCACACTGGCAGCAGTAGTTTGCTTCTCCAGTACAAATAGTAAAGATCTTGAGGAGAAGCTCTTTGGATCTCAGGCCTCAGATATCTGTTCTTTAAAATCTGAGCCGAAAGAGGAACCATATCAGTGTGACTTAAATCAAGGAGAAGGTTTATTGGAACCTCCTCAGAAAGATAACATTGCACTATCTTTACCCAGTGTCCAATCTCTGGTTCAACATAGGAATATTAGTGTAGATCAGGCTATAGCTATTGAGGCCTTGACCCAACTGGCAGCTATGCCACAAATAGTGCCCTTTGAAACAGAAAACCAGAGACAGTACTCTCAGCTAGAAAGCACGACATCTACAAATTCCACATTAAGCGACCACATACCTCTTCAAGAGGCTAAATCAGTTTCAGATGGTTTTTCCAACAAGGTCTCAGTAATCAGTTCATCACTGCATCAGACATCTGTCATCCATAGCCCTTTGAACAGGCGGGCCAACTTTACTCGTTGCTTTGCATCTTCCCCCAAAAAGCTTTCACTAAAGGATCTTTTGGTGGCTAGCTTAGAATGTGAAAAAACCTCATATACTGCAGAGAACCGAAGATATGGCCAAGCACTTTGTGAAGCTGACAGGTTAGAAGGCACTTTTAAGAAATATAAACACAGTGATGGGACTTCTGTCTCAAGAAGGAGGGATGAAGAAGAGGTTGCAGCTCAGCTGGTGCAGCTCGCATTTATGATCGAATCCAGGCAGATGCAAGTCTCGGAAAACAGTCTACCAAAAGGTATGCTGCCCCTAACCATGAAATATAATCAAAATTGTTTGGGGCAAAACTTGAAAAAGCAAAGAAAACCTAGAATGACACCATCAAAGCCCAGGATATCAAAGAAGAAAGCTGGTGAGGTTGAGGGCAACAATTGCAGGATTCCATTAGCCAGGCGAACACCCAACAGAAAAACCCCACTCAAGGCCACAATTCAGAAAGCCATTTCACAACAAAAGATGAGGTTTCAGCCCAAGAGGAGTCCATTTCTTCCACAAGCTCAGATAGACCTGAAAAAATACATAGCGGAGGCTCATCATGAGAACAGGCAACTCTTATATTACAGCAACTGTCTGAAGAAAGAGCACTTGGGTTCTGGTAAACAGAATGTCTTTCACTTTAAATATGAGCAGACAGCTCAAAGTGACTCTATGTCACCACCAAATGGGCTCTTTTACAGTCATACAAATGGACATCTAGGTGCTAGTCAGCGTCAAAGACATGAATGTGAGCAACAAATGATTTCTCAGGTATCGCATTCCAATGATGTGCTAAATCATGGTGCTAAACAACAATCTCAGCATCCCATGCCCAGTGTACCCTGTAAAGACCTGTTGCAGAGCCCAGGAATAAACTGTAAAGCCAACAGCTTTAACCATGATCAATACTTGCATACAAATCAAAATGGGTATTGCAGAGTGGAGAAATCTGGTGGTGTGACGGTCTTGTCCGCACCTACCATAAATTTGGAAAATAGTGATTTGAAGCACACTGGAGAGCAAACACCCACCAAGCATATACTCAACAGCTTCTTGGAGTCTCCAGTGAGGTTCTTGGACACGCCAACCAAGAATCTCCTCAACACCCCCTCTAAACAATCCACAGAACTGCCCTCCTGTGACTGTGTGGGTTAGTCAGCTTAGTCATATCGTAAGATTGATCTACAGACTGTTATGGATGATTTGATGGCAGTTCATTCATCTAATTACAACTTTCCTCCACAGAGCAAATTATTGAGAAAGAGGAGGGTCCATACTATACCCACCTTGGATCTGGCCCGAATGTAGCAGCAGTGAGAGAGATGATGGAGAACAGGTAAAGTGGCTTTCAACTGCTGTCATCAAATACTGAAACTGTAGCACAGGGGCTTTAAAAACGCATATATGTGTGTGTGTGTGTGTGTGTGTGTGTGTATACTCTATATGATTTTGTCAGAAACTCTCTAGAAACTCTCTAAACTTTTCTAGATGTTGAAACAGGAAGCCAATAACTGGGTTTTAGGAGGCCTACTGAATGATTCTCACCACAGAGGTTGAGAGTCTACTGCTGAACTATAGTAGCTATAGGAGGCTGATGTTGCGGTGATACGGTTTTCCATCAGCCCGACATTCATACTAAAACAAAAAACTTGTTAACAAGTACTATTGAGAACTAGCTCTTTTTTGTGTCATTTAAGTAACATCTGCTATAAAGCCTAACATAACACGTGGGCATAGATTTGGGTATGGATGTCTTTACCAAAATTACAAAACAATCACTTCCAATATCTCTAGTGATCACAGTTCTGACTTTATTGTGCTTTATACGTAATAGTCAGTCATTTTAATTTACTTTATTAATAAAAAAGTAACATTTAATAGGCTGCTGTCTGTACTCTTTATAAAATGTTCAAAACCATTTTATTTTCTGTTAAATTTTTCGTTAAAGAAATTAATAAAAGAGTTAAATTAATTTAAAAGTTTGTTGTTATTGTTGTTGTTAAATCAAAAGACATGGTAAAGCAATTGTGTACAGCAACTCTTAAAACACTTGATTTTGTTTCATCGAGTTTGTTTAATAAGAACACTTCAAAGACTTGCCTACTAAATTGTGACTGTTCATTTAAAGAGTATAGTATTTTTAATACAACTCAGTGTATATAGTGTATATATTGTAGCTAGTAAGAAACTTTATAGATTTTCTATATAAAAAATTCATTTAAATATTACAAAGTAATTACTTTTTCTCCCTGCACTGCTGCACTCACAGGTACGGTGAGAAAGGCAGTGCCGTTCGTGTGGAGGTTGTGGTCTACACTGGTAAAGAGGGGCGGAGCTCACAGGGTTGTCCAATCGCCAAGTGGGTCAGTGACCTGTATGAAGTATATGATAGTCTATGAAGAGGTGGCAGAATGTCTGTTGATGCTTGTGTGACGTGTTCTACAGATCATTCGTCGGGGAAGCAAGGAGGAGAAGTTGTTGTGTCTCGTTCGGCAGCGTGCTGGTCACTGCTGTCAGAACGCTGTGGTGGTCATTTTGATCCTGGCCTGGGAGGGCATTCCACGTGCCATGGCGGACAACCTGTATGAGGAGCTTACACAGACTCTCTGTAAATATGGCTCGCCCACTAGTCGCCGCTGCGGCCTCAATGAGGAGTGAGTCACAGTGACATGAGGACAGAGTGTGTGGGGATGAATCATGCACACACTCCCTCACACTGATACAAAAGAACATTTTGGAGGTTGCGCTTAATGAAGTGTTTATGAGGCATAAGTTCTTTTTCATAAGCTTTTTTTAAAAGACTTTAAAGCAACTATTTTACACCATAATATTGTAACTGTGAATTTTGCAGTTGAAAAGACCAGCTTAGAATAGCATGAAATAAAGAAGTCATCATTTACACACCCTCATGTTCTTCTGAACCCCTGTGACTTTCTTTCTTCTGTGGAGCACAAAAGGAGGAAGCATGACAGCCTCAGTCCCCATTCACATTTATTGTATAGGAAAACAGTAGCACCAACATTCCTAAACTTCATTCTCTTGTGCCTTAGAGAAAGAAAGTTTCACTTTTGGATCAAACCCTATAAGAATAACTATGCTGTATTTTCAGCAGTGTTGTTAGTCATTTTGTCCAGTATTCTGATGGCTGTTTCCCAGAATGCACTTTAGTTTCCTAAATGTCTTCCTTATATTTTTCTATAGCCGTACCTGTGCATGCCAAGGTCTGGACTCAGAGACCTGCGGTGCCTCTTTTTCTTTTGGTTGCTCCTGGAGTATGTACTTCAATGGTTGCAAATTTGCACGCAGCAAAACACCCCGCAAGTTCAGACTACAGGGAGACTACCCACAGGAGGTGAGCCCTTGATGAACTCAGTTAAAGGAATTGTTGAATGGGCTTAATTGCATCTGTCTTACATGGCAGAGTACTTGTCAGAGTTATGATCATTTAAACCATCTTTTAAACCAGATGTTTCACTATGTTTGATTTTGTGATTAGGAGGAGAAGTTGGAGAAGCATCTGCACAACTTAGCAACAGATTTGGCCCCTGTGTACAGAAAACTTGCTCCTAAGGCCTTTCGGAACCAGGTAGGAATCATATCCTTATCCTCGAAATTAACCTCATTAGGCTCAATAAGGGTGGTATAGTGACTGCAGACAGAAGCTGTAGATTCACTGATATTGTAACACAACAATTGAGTGATATCAACAGTGTTGTTTTAATAGCATGTAAAATGTTTGCAAACTGAGCTGTGTGTAGACAGCAATACAAGTGTTGCGATGATGTAATCTGTCAGGTTGAGCAGGAGCAGCTGGGACAGGACTGTCGACTGGGCACGAGAGAAGGTCGACCGTTCTCTGGTGTAACTGCATGTGTGGACTTCTGTGCTCATGCCCACAAAGACACACATAACATGACCAATGGAAGCACTGTGGTGAGCCTTATTGCTAGTACTAAGAATTCTTAGAAATCTTTTTGTCATTCTAAAGTCATTTTCTCATTTTTGTATTTGTATTAAGTTCTCTAGTGAAAAGGGCAGCATAGCTTATCACCTGATCCACTGACCAGCATGTGTTGTGTGTTTTGGTGCTGATCCCTAGCATGGGATTCTGGTTTTTAACTAGCTTTAACATCAAAGTCAACCAGTTTCAGCAGAAAGAACAGTGGTTCTGGAGTAGCTTCACACTGTAAGATTTGCTTGTGAATATCTTGGCTATGCTGGACCATCTAGCTGAAATTCATTCTGGATTAATATGGCCTTTTTAGTATAGGTTAAACAATTTCCAACTGAAATGACAACTTAGAAGGAGCAAAATGTTTATTAAATAAACCCTATATAAAGTTGGCTTCTTTGATCTGTAGGTATGCACTTTAACTAAGGAGGATAACCGTGCGGTGCGGAACATTCCGGAGGACGAGCAGCTGCATGTACTGCCTCTCTATAAGATCTCAGACACAGATGAGTTCGGCCATGTTGAAGGCCAATGGGCTAAAATAAAGACTGGGGCATTGCAGGTCCTTTCTGCTTTCCCAAGAGAGGTGCGGCTGTTGTCCGAGCCCGTCAAGTCAGCCCGCAAGAAGAGGCTGGAGGCCAAAAGAGCCCATGCTGAGAAACTTAGTGGTCTGGCCAACAAGCAGGTCACTCCTGTGAAAGTGAGGAATGAGTCTCCTAAAGGTATCACCAGTTAAACTTGCATACAAATTGGTTTATTACTAAAGCAGGGTTTCCCAAAGCATGTGAATTGCTAGGGGACTTTGAGTTCCTTGGTTATCAAAAGACAAAAATAGGTGCTTTTTTCTATGTAAGACTTTTGAACCAATTTTTCAAAATAATAATTGGAACAGGAACAGTTGCCAAGGCAACCAGTAGACTTTAGGGATACGTAGTACAGAATGTGCTGTACCTGAACTTCTAGCTTAAACTGTCAGACAGCAATGTGACAATATTACTCACCACATTAGGTTAGGGGTTTGTTGTGGATTGTTTTAATGGCTTTTCTTGTATTATGTACTCTAATAGTCCCCCAAACTTTACAGGAAGCAAGTAATAAAAAAATAGATGATATCCCATTTTATCAATGACGCTGTCTACACAAGCATAGTGTTGTTGGTGTGTGTAGTGTTGACAGCTTAAATGATTGTAACTAGAACATCATCTAGTTTTATTTTTCTCTGTTTTTAAACAGATTTACATCAGTAACTTTACTGCAGAATAAATTTAAAGGAATTCTTGCTTTTATTGATATAGAAACATTATTTTGTAAAATGGTAAAGTTTTTCTAAGTTGATTATGAAATAGGAGCTGTTTGGCCACAAATGTATTTCCTAACATCTTCAGGGGCTGTAGTTTTAAGAAACTAGTATATTTTCTCTATAACTTTAATTTTTTTTCTCTATTTTTCTTATTTTCACTCCACAGGTTTCAAACACACCTTTGTTGAACATTCACCAGGTTTGAAAAAGGAAACTCATAATGTGTGTTCCACCATGCGATTGTCTAGGTTTCCAGAAATGGAAAGCCAATTTTCAAACTTTCATAATTCTAGTCAGTACAACCAGGGAAACACATGCCCCGCACCTCTTGTTACCTCCAACTTCGGCATGACCACACAGTCCTCCTTACCCTGCTCTGAGTTCTTTCAAACCCAGCGAGTTTCCTCTGGAGGAACCACCCACAACAATAATTCTCCACCTCTTACACGTGGTCCAGATTTGGAGGCCATTAAACAGATCACTGTAGATGCTTCTGAGCAGAAACCATTCAGAAACCAGCTGTTTTTAAATGATCCCATGAGAACGAATTCCTATAATTGTGTTGATTACTCCCCCTCTTTTAAATTCAAACCTGAGGAGATGCAGTGCTTTCAGGACGGGGCGGCTCCAACGTTGCTCTCCCCGCCAATGGCTGATGGTCTTCACAATCGGTTAAACTGTTTCCCTAGAGCTCAGCCAGACCACCACAACCCACCTGTTACTCCCGAAGTCTGCAAAGCAGAGGAGGTCTGGTCAGACAGTGAGCACAATTTCCTTGATGCTAATATAGGCGGTGTGGCGGTGGCACCGTCTCACGGTTCCATCCTAATCGAATGTGCTCGACGGGAGTTGCATGCGACCACTCCAATCCTGCGACCCAACCGCACACACCCCACCCGCATCTCTTTAGTCTTCTACCAGCACAAGAGCCTGAATGCGCCAGGCCACGGCTGTCAACAGTGGGAAGCTAAAATGGCCGAAAAGGCCAGGGAGAAGGAAGAAGAGGCAGAGCGTATGGGACATGGGCCCCTGGGGGCCAAACATAAAACATCAAATGATTCCAGTACAGAGAGCGAAGACGAGTATGAGGCTTATCAAAATAAGAAACACAAGCTTCAGGTCCCCACCCATCAGTCGCTAACAGTTACACGTAACAGCCTCATCATGTCAGCACCATATTCCCTCACACACGTCACTGGGCCTTACAATCATTGGACGTGAAATTTTTACATGCTTTTTAGCTAATGCCTTACCTCAGCTAGTTCTTATCCTGTCACAGCTGTTTTTATGTGCCGTCAAGTTGTACTCTTACGTCAGCTTTTACAATGAAATCTACTACTACCATTGTGGGTTTTTAACTGTGAGTTTTGATGTGTATGTCTGTGTTTTTTTTATTGTAAAAAGAGATGGTGCTCAGAACAGATGTTATAAAACTGGTTTTATACATATAGATAAAATTAGTGCATAGAAGACGTGATTATTTATTCTGATTATTTTCAAAACTATTTTGTAATTTAATTTCTGGTCCAAGCCTGTTTACTGCAATAGGGTTATGTCATCCTTTAAATGACGTGTGTTGTAAACACTCCGAATTGACATTGTCAAATGTGAATTCTGGTTTATCTTTCGGTGCTCTGTTGTCTGATATTCAGTAGATGATACTTTATGGTGCAGTAAGATTATAAGAACTTTGCATTTTAAATTAGATTGTTGGTCATTTACTTAAATTACAGTTACCGTTGGCTTTGTCTTAACACTTTTCTGACTAAATTCACTTGGTACTGAAGGTATACGTGACCCTGTCTGTGAAATCCAGGCTAAAGCCTCATAATCTAATTATGAGTTTATGAGCATCAAAGTTTGGTTTCAATCATAAATTTCACTATGATTTCAATCTTTGACATGGTTTTCTTAGTCATATTAAATATATATAGTTTATATTTTCACGGTAAGTTCTTTACATTATGTAGAATGATTCTATGTTGAAAACAGTAATCACAAAAATGACTTTAGCTGGGTTTTCACAGGCAGTTTCACATATTGTGGTTGCATTGCGAGACAGTTTTCAGTACTAGGCATCCCTCGAAGGAGCCTTTATATCTTCAAACCAACAAGATCTTTGAACTTTCCAATATGCACGTTTGTTTTTCATCATCCATTATCTACTGTCAAAGTATGTTTGGATGTTTTTGTCTGCAACTCAATCATGATTATGAAACTTTGCATATGTGAGCAATAATCATGAAGGGATTTATGCTGCATTTCAACATGTCAAAATCAAAAAAATCAATCTTCTTTTTCAGCTCCTAAAAACGTGACTTGAACAATTTAAACAGCTTATTTTATACATAATGACAAATATTTTATGAGCATGTTAAAACTTACTGTATGTTTTTCACTGGTGCTTTTTAAGAGATTTCATAAAACCTCTTGAGATCTTATTTCATGTACTTTTATTGCAGCATAGTGCATTTTCATTTTAAAAAGGAACGTGCTTATTCAAACATTAAGGGTTTATCTTTTTATTTAGGTGCATTGATTGGAATAATGAACAAATATTTAGTGACTCTGTTATTGCGTACATATCCAGAGGCCTAATCAAAATATTGGCTTAAGTAAAAAAAAGAGGTTTACCTTTGGTGAGGGTATATACTTAGTGAACATAAGTATAAAAAAAAAACTTCTTTAAGGTGCTAAAGAGTGTTCATCAGTGTTTAAAACCATTGTACACCCAAAATGCTGTTCTATTCTTAAACACTTCATTTTTAAGCACTTCACTTTTCATGTAAGTTGTAAGGAAATTTACACATCATCTCTAAAAAAGGTGTTTTGACTATTGACTAGTGCTCTAGTGGCACAGGTAGAAATGCTCTACAACAAAACAATGTGATTATACAGTATGTTTTGGGCAACTTGAACTAGAGTGGTATGGGTAAATCCACGCTACTGTCTCTTCAAATAATCTACTATTGCTGAACCATGAAACTTTTGGTTTTGTGTAAAACCATTTTGTGCAACAAGACCTGAGTGTTTATATAGCTTAAGGAAATGGTTGTCACTCTCTTCAGTGATGCTTATGCATAGTATCCGATTCCCCCTGTATTGACAAATCACATTTAGGTGCTACAGGTGCTGTTTGGATTATTTAATATTTAGGGGATGCTGTATTTAGCTTACACATCATCAGATCATGCTTTATTGGTTAGTGCTGACTTATTGCACCACAACAATACTATGACCTCGCAGTCACCCTATGGTAATTGGTTCATATTGAAACAGCAGTATCACTGCTGTTTCAGTCAGTGATATTTCAGTCAGTATCTGATGCGGCCATTGAACTTTGACCAGATAATTACCACTGCAATTTGTTTCTAAGCTTACTGATTTTATGCATTTTTCTATGATTTTGTTTTCCATTTTTTGGTTTTGTATTTTCATGTCACTGTTTAAAACCTTAATTTAAATTGTAATTTGTAAGCCATCTTGGAAGGCTAAATTGCTATGGGTTACCCTGGGAATTTCTACTGGTTTTCAGTTTGAGTAAAATAAGGTCTGTAGGTAACATAATTTGAAAAGATAATCCTGTTATGTTCTACAATATAAATTACAGTCATGACGCAGATGATCATTTTGAAATGGTTGTGGGTTTTTTAAAAACTTGCTCTTAAGTTGTTACATGTAGTGACATCATATATCTGTTGTGGTCCCTATATAGTATACACAACTATTCACATTGAAAATATCATGCATGTTTTTCCTGGTTTCTTCAATCTTTTTTCCCTCTTTTCTCAGGTAGTCCCTGTATAACTTTGGACATAAGCTTTTAGGATTCTCGTACTGTCTTCCAGTTAAATTCCCAAAAATGTTAATTTTTTTTAAATGGAACAATTGTTTCCTTTATCTCATCTTCATTTATATTACTAGTTTGGCAATTATGTTCTGTATACAGTGAATGTCTTTACCTAGGTTTTAAAGCTGAAGTATGTAAATTTTATACCACTAGTCAACAAGCAGGAGTGCAAAAGAATGCTCAAACAAACAGGCAATGTTTTGATAGCAGCACAGAGCCACAGCGATTACACTTCTCAATGAAATAGTCAACAAGTGGTTTATAGTTGTGTCTACTTATTAAGCTGGGATAGGATAAAGTATTTTAGCATCAAAGAATTACACACTTCAGCTTTAAATATGAATGTAAGCTTTTACGGGCAACGTTATGTGTATTTTTACCTCTTTCTTTAAAAAACAAACAAGATTAAAATGACTTGAAGACTTGTTCTGTCTTTGTTTAACTTGAAATGTTTTGTCATGAAAAGAAAATGCCAGCTTTTGAGCTTTTTTCTTTTTAGAAAATAAAATGCACAGTACGTTACATGTGAAGTGTGGCTTACATGCTTTGACGTTTTCATTTGCGCATTTTTACAATTTGAATTCTTAAATTTAATGTGTTTTTCTAAGAACTAGAAACTAAGTACTGAATACTACAGAAAACACAGAAGAAATGAAAATTACCACAAGCAGTAATCATTTGGGTGCAGGCAGCAGGGCACAGAAATTTTCATTTGAGATATTTTAGATATTATTACAGCTCTTGACCTAATTAACCTTTATTATATGGGAAAGAGTGGGCAGAATATTTTCATTTCCAGTTTATTTCTCTCAGAGAAAGAAAGTCATAAAGATTGGAAAAACCTGAAGCTGGGTAAATAACAGTTTTTTTAATTTTAAGGGGAACTGAAAAGGGGAAAATTTGAACTTATGACTGAAACTTTGGATGACTCAGAGTTTGGAGTAGTAACAGATATCATGAAAGCAGACGTATAGGGAAGAGAAGCTGTGTGAATACAGAGACAACGCTTGTTTTCAAGCGTTTAAGAAAAATGTAACATCCTATATACATCTTGTACGGGGCGTATTTTTTCCCTGTCCCGCGTGCTGTAATTGGACCGGGCTTGAGCCCCGCCGGCAGCCGTAGATTCTCGAGCGCGTGAGTGACGCAGTAGCGTAGAACGGTCAGAGGAATTTTCACAGGCAAGATGGCGACTTCGGAGCCGGTAAGGGTGAGCGGGATTCTTTCAATTAGGGTTTTCTAGCGGCAAGAAATAGTAAAGCTGCGTCTGCTGTGTTGTTTGTGGTGCTTGACTGAACAGTAAAATGTACTATTTAAAGCTGAGAAAGCTGAAAATACCCCGTGTGGCGTGTAGTCGAGTTTCGGGGTGGCACTGGTGTTACTGGTGGCTTTGGAGACAGGGAGGGTCCGGACCACGACAATTCTTGATTTCTCACACTAGTTAACGAGCCGTTTCAGATCACTGGCTGAATCTTACAGCGCTTTTGAAGCGAATGATGTTAGGCTCTTTGTTGGCTCGACGTGATAAATTCAAATCTCTAGACATCTGGACACGTGTGTTAATGGCTAACTGTGTTACTAGCAGCTCCCGTTAGCGTGATGAGTCGTGGAAACTTAAATTATTTAATATCTCAGCGTTACAGTTACATGAAAGACTGTGTACGATATAATCGTTAGGATTGACTCCGTAAATAGAGCCAAAATGTTGTATTGTTGAAAAGAAGACAAGATGTGTTGTCAAAGGCGTATGTCATAGTGGACAGTAGAGGGTGTATGACTTCAAATCTTACTAACTCAGTAGCGTGTGTTCTGTAGTACAATTTATGAAACATTAACTGCGGTCATAATAATTGTCTTGGTAAAGGTCCCAAAAGTCAAATTATTCTGAAATATACATTTGGCATAGGCTGAAATTGGGATTTGACCCAAAGCATCAACCGTAGTATTGAACCATTAGATCTAAGTGGTAGCATCTGTTTTCATTTAGCATGTTTGCCAACTACCCCTAATAAAGCTCTTGAACGTTTTTTCACGAGCCTTTTAAGCAGTGAAAACAAGGTGACAGGGTGAACTTGCACAAATTTCCCTATAGATCAGTTTAAGGTTATGCGCCTAGGAATATCGTGACTTGGAGAATGGGTTGATTATGCTGTATTTCTTTGTGCATGTTGGAAATGACCCTGAACGTGTTTTTTAAAGAAAGCATTGTCTTGCATTTATACAGCGAGGAACTGAAAATGAAGAAGGCTGTGCTAATAGTCCTACGGCTGCTGTGACAAGTCCTGAACAGTACATGAAACATCCTTTGCAAAACAGGTAAAATAATTTTGTGTATTTTTATCTCAAACACATGCAATACTGCCTGTACTGTTTGCAAATAACAAATTAGTAAATATAGGATTAGTCTAGTTATAAGTGGAGGTGGTTCCTAGTAATCTTACCTCAGTTTTATTATTTGGGAAAACTAAAATTAAAAATGAAGTTCAGAATTTCTTAGACCTTGGTATGTCCCTATTCTTGCTCCACCGTTTGTACAAAGCTGTTTACATGGTCAATGACACAAAAATAGTGGCTCAAAGCTAGTCTTGCATGACAGGTATAAAAGTATCACATTGTAGGTACCAGTAGCATTTTATAGAATTTTAGTTTGGTTGTCATTCTATGCTCAAGAGTCATTTGAGTGATGCAGTGGCAATCAGCCAGAATGCTGCAAGCGAACAGGAAGTGCTGAGCTCACATGTTGAGCTGTTTCATTCCAGCTCTTTCTGCCTTTTCACTGCCTGTGCTGTATTTCTGTGATATCTGGACCAGTGAGAACCTTCACTCATTGTGGAAACTGTCCTCGTCCACCCACACTACCATATGAGAGAGTGTAATATTCTTTTTTTTATTGTTCTGTGTCCATTAACTTCTTTTTAAAAGATGTTTATGAGCGGTCCTTTTTAGTTGGATTTCTGTCTTTGGTTATATATGAACAACTGAAAGTTTAAAGTTCATTACAGGTCAGGACTACAATATACTATAGATAACACTTTAGTATCAGTGACAGAGTGGATCTGTTGTACCAGCAACATTCGCTCACTGCTGGTTTAAAAAACAATAGGACCTCTTGTGACTTATAACACAATGTCAGTTTTTTTTCTTTAGTAAAGCTGCTTTGTTTCAATTTCCCTTTAAATTTATACTACAGGATGGAAATGTAACACTCACATGAGATAAAGAATCCAGTTAGATAAGTACCCTAATAAAAGTTGATTTTACATGCATCAGGTCTTCTTATGGGGGCTGACATTGATTACATGACTAGCTGAATATTATTCCCATAATCTCAGTAACCACCTTGTTTATTAACTGTACAGGAATAAATGATTCTCAGCACATTTCTGCAACAGCAAAAAATATATAACAAACTACATTTGTTACTGCTTCTCTGGCACATGAGCAGTTGCTTGTCAGTCAGACAGCATTCATGTGGTAATTAAGTTTTGAAGTACTCGTATCATGACACTGTTCCCTATTGCATGGAATATATTTATATGAAGATTGTCCCTGTTTTGAATAAAAGCTATTAAACTAATTTCAGGTGACATTATCATTTGCAATACAAAATATAGTACTACTGTACTATAACTACTGTAATATCATTTGCTTAGATGCAGTTTGTTGAAGGTTTGACATTAATTTTATATGAGCGATATAAAGAGGGCTACTGTATGCTCATGGTCATTGATTTTCTTCTCTGCAGATGGGCTTTATGGTATTTCAAAAATGACAAGAGCAAAAGTTGGACAGAAAACCTGCGTCTCATCTCCAAGTTTGACACAGTGGAAGATTTTTGGGCGTAAGCATCGTCCTTTGTCATTTCTTGAGGCAGATATATTGCTCCTTAATTGAATTAAGAAACTTTTTGGCACAGTTGTGTCTTTAGAAATTTGAGGGGCAGTAATAATTTACAAATCCTGATGGCATTTACTTAAATGCATTTCCCTGTGCTCCTCAGATTATACAATCACATACAACAGCCCAGTAAGCTTGGATTTGGCTGTGACTACTGCTTATTTAAGGTAGGATCAGGAGAATTGTGTAATTCTCCGGATTTATATTAGTTTTTTATAACCTTTTTGACTTCAAGGCCTTCCATTGTCCACAGCAATATATGAAGGCCACCACAGTCACACTATATACCCCAATATTCTAGAGCTTGGCATAACTATAGTTTGTTGAGGCCCCCTGAATGAGAAACACTGATTTATATGCCCATCACATTTGTCATGTGACAGCAGATCTGAACTATGAACTGTCTGCATGCTGACTGTCTCTGTCTCAGGATGGTATCAAACCCATGTGGGAGGATGATAGAAATAAACTTGGGGGCCGGTGGTTAATAACGCTCAGCAAACAACAACGACACAATGATCTTGACCGCTACTGGATGGAGACGGTAAGTCTGGGTGCTTAGCTTTTGATTCACTTTTGGATGGTGTGTATTGCACGTTCTTAATTGTTTAACCTGTCTTTCACAGCTGTTGTGTTTAATTGGAGAATCTTTTGATGAGGCCAGTGATGATGTGTGTGGAGCTGTTGTCAATGTCAGACCCAAGGGAGATAAAATATCCATCTGGACAGGCAACTGCCAAAACAAGGAAGCTATCATGACGATAGGGTGTGTGACTTATTTTATCTTATTTTTTAAGATGAACTGTTGTCCTAAAGCAAAAGTTCACCCAAAAATGAAAGTCATTTATTTATGCAATTACTCATCTTTGTTTTGTTCAGAACCCAAACTGAGGATTTATTAATACTGTTGTTCTGGGTTTTGTATATACAATGACAGTGCATAGACTCCTCTCAAGCTTCCAAGTGTATTCCAAATGTTCTAAAAGTCCTAACCTGTGCCTTTAATTTCTGTGTACTACCACTAAAACCACATCTGTGATAACCACAAAGCATCTGCACAGAGAACGCACCAAAGAAATAACTATACATTTAAATTACATTACATTTATGCATTTGGCAGATGCTTTTATTCAAAGCGACTTAGTTCATTCAAGTTATACAAGTTAAAATCCACGACCAACTGAGCTACAGAGGTAATGTGGAGCTAATGCACCAAAAAAAATTGTGTCTGCACTGTTCTCTAACCACTACCCTTTTGTTTTGGTTGTTACGACATTATTTAAAAGTAAACTTCCTAAACTGTGTCCATGATTCAATCTGGTTACAGAGAATTGACGCAAAAAGAAAAGGCACAGGTGATGTGTCTTTTCTTAAAAGGACACAGAAGTCTGTGTCCTTTTAAAGCTTGAGAAGAGTCTGCCACAATCCACTGCTAGTGTAGGAACAACAGAAAACTATTTTAAAAATTCCCTGTTTTGGTTTGAGAAACAAAGAAAACCATAGAGAGTTTAAACAATGAGGGTAAGTAATCACTAAATTATTGTTTTTGGATGAACTATCCCTTTAAACTGTAGCTCTAACCTGTGGTCTGTTGAAATGGAACTTCTGTTTCATTCTTAATTGGTAATGTTTGAAGTGACTATTCAGAAGTGTATTTCTGTACTGCCTCTCACACCAGTACCATGCTGTGATTGTGACAATGATGTCTGTTGTTCTTCCCATTTAGGCAAAAATACAAAGAGTGTTTGAATCTCCCAATCAAAACCCTCATGGGATACCAGTCACATGATGACACCTCTAGCAAAAGTGGCTCTACAACAAAGAATATGTACTCAGTTTGAAGAAAACGAATTTCAATTCATTGTAGGTTTATAAATTTACAAATTTGCATCACGTTAATACTTTTGAGTTGTCAACTACTGTAGTGTCCTTCCTTTTGAAGAAAAGAAAAAGTTAAATATGTAAATATAGTGCTCTCCAGACTAATACGATCAGCACTCGTATGGTGTGGATCAGAGGACGTCTAACTGTTTTGACCCAAGAGAGTGCTACATCAGCAAAGGCTATACAAGTTGAGCTAGATGTTACTGGTATAATTTTAGAATCAGAGTTTAATGGACTAATCAAAACCTAGCTGAAGAGGTTCCAAGGCTTAGATAAAAGAAATACCATTCTTCGCTTTAACGATTCTTTTCACTCCATGCTATAAAAAGTGTTTGTCACCATAAGATGAACAAGAAACATTGACAACTACACACACATGGAAATTTTAAGGGCCCAAACTGTTTTAACATGCTTTGGTTGGAGGTGTTTGGCATGAGATGTAATTGCAGAGGCGCCTGCAGACTGATTATCTTAAAAGGTTGTAAAGGATAACCTTCGGTCGCGCTCCAAGTTTAGAATTTGGAGGAGTGGTCATTTGTTTCAGCTATGCTGAAATAGTGGAATCTTGCTTGTAGACCTATCTTGAACAGCTGTGCTTTTCCCTCCCCTTCATCTATTTATGATATTTGCATTGCAGTTGAATTGCTTAGTGAAATTCAAGCTTCTGTTTTCCCTTGTTCTCTTTCAATTTTTGTTCAGGTTCTTAGCAATGTGGACTACTGCTTAAACATTTTGACAGTGTATTCAATGAATGCCTGAACACACAAGCATTTATGTTTGGTACCACCTTTCCCTTTAATGATACCGTGATACCTTTCATTTTAATACTGTAGACATGTTCTAGTTTTGCCACAGTCTTTGGATCAGCAAGAGAAGAGGATATTCATTGTAAATTTATTTTGCTCAATATATCTTTATTATCTGTAATTCCAGGATGTATATTACCTTCTTTCAAAGTAAAGGTTATGTGCTTTGCATTAACAGTTGATTGATTCTTTTTTCACTTTAATGCTTTTATGCATTTGTTTATTTTGCATAATTGAGCAGGATCAGTCTTAGCTGAAATACACCTGACAGGCAGAGGTGGTGTAGGCAATTTCAGAGATTAGCAAAAGCAACTTCGCTTTGAAAGAAGATCCTAGCCACGCCTCCTCCAATAGTGCACAGAGGTATGCAAATACATAGTTTGATAGGCAAGTAGCAGATCCTATCATTGCATCTGGGCTGAATGCACTGAATGATTGGACAAACATTTTGGTTCCACACCCTCCACAGAAGATATACATTTCTATAAATATATATAGATTACTTGGTTATATATGGATAAGACTAGACTTTCATCCAGAATTTAAAAAGTGGTTATGGAAAAAAAACACCTGCCTTGCCTTTTAAGCTGCACTTTGCAATGCAATTTTTTTTGCCTCTTATGACCATTTTTTTTTACATGTATGACATTTAAATTCTAAGCACCTGTTGTAAGAGCAAGGTAGAAACACTTCACCACCACCATTCCAGCACCCAAACATGAGGTTTAGTAGCCAGATCCTCTTTCTGTTTACAGTCATGGCATAACCAAGTCAAACAGACATCTCCAGGGTAACCGAATGTGACAGCTCAAATTATAAACTATTACTATAAACTTACTGTTGCGAATTGGGTTACAGTAAGACAGTGTAGAACACTGATCTGATATATCATTTCATGTAGCTTAGCTCTGTTTTCTGCAGTTTTGTGCAAATGTTATTATACATTAATTGAAATGGTATATCTTAATGTCAGATTATAAGATTATGGCAGTTGTGTGTGAACTATATCTACAAGTGTGCTGTATCTCCACATTTAATAAATTGTGATTGCTACTTCAAGTTTAACTTGTCAAAAACAAATGATAAAAGTGGAGCTTGACCCAGCCATGTATATTACTACATGCAAGTATTTTGTTTACATATGGTGGGTATCGCAGAACTAGAGAACAGGTGTTTCAAAAGAGAGCCACACTCAATTTACCAGTATGTGGTTAAAGGTCCTGTCAGTTTCGTGGGATGCCAGTGGCATACCACTAAGCCTTTCTGTGAGGCATTTGACAGCAGAAGATACATTTCTTCTAAAAAGCATGTTAAAACCTCACAAATGCATTTACAAAAACAATTGTATTTGTTTTTTATGCATAATTTATGCGTTAACATGTAGATAAAATTAACATGAATTTTTTTTACATGTTTTACAGTGTGGTCTCAACTATAACTAAACAAATGTGTGGTACAGCTATAAATATTAAAAGAACTGTCAGACAAAAACAATACAAGACACCTGTTCAAGGTAATAAGTTTATGCTTGTGTTTTAAAAGTGCTGTGTATTTGCATTGGAAGTTTTGGTGTGAAACTTATATTTCCTTTATCAAAAGAAAATGCCTGAAAACGGCTTCATTGGTTGCTAACACTTTAAATTTTGTTAAGTTAAATTATATCAAGCATGTAATAAATACATAATTAAACTGGGCTCCTTTTTGACAGACATCCCATGCCTAAGAAATGTCAAAAAGTAGTGCAAGTTAACTGATTTCATAATGTTAGTGCAAGTTAAATGATTTCACTATGTATGAGTTTGAATTTGGTTAAAAAAGAGATAATGCAAAACAGTTTTAAGTTAGTTTTTAAGTTTGTAGAAATTAGTTATTACTTCCTGTATAAATCTTATGAAAATGTAGTCACTGATAAAAACACGCCTGCCAGAAATTGATTAAACATCAAGTATGTTAACATACAGTCTCATGAAAACTTACTGTATCTCACAGGAAATTTGTCTTTTGATATGAGCCTTTAACTTAGATCAAATATTGTGTTAAGGTTTTTTAAAATCCCAAAAATGTATAAACATGAATTTCAAAAGTGCTTGTCATCAAAGTGTCTTGTGCTCCTCTATTCACCGCTCCAATGTAAAGCTGCTGCTTGTGAAAGCATAGGAAGTAGGGTATGTTTTTATCAATTCGTAACGGAAAACAACAGAAATGGTCACATTCTTTAACATCAAGACAAAAACAAAGGTTTCTCCTCTTCTTTCTTTGCTAAAAGCACAGAAAGCATTGATGATGAGAAAAAGTAGAACTCAACAGCATAGCTGAGTTCATACAGCTCCAGATTGACAGTGAGAACCCATTCAAATACAGCAGAGATGTGCTTGTAGAAGTAATCCACCTGTATGAAGAAGATACAGTCTGATACAACAATAGGTTATGGAAAAAATCATTTGTTGGTAATGAAAACAATGAATGACAATCTATAACTAAAAAGTCACCTATAACTACAACAGCCCACAATTTCAGCTATATTTAATTCTAGCTGTCTTTAGGTATAGAAACATATTATTCAGCAATTTATACACTGGATAAAGCATTACCATGCAAAATAATGTAACATATTTTAGGACAAAAGGATACAGATGATGGTAGCAGAAATCTGTATGGTTGAGGAGATGATGCGCAGTGGGTAGAGGATCCATTCGCACCCGGTCAGCATACATTTGCTGGTGAGGGAGGTCAGGATGGTGGTGTAGAGACACACACAAACAAAGCTCAGAGCAGCACCTAGGTAATGAAGCAACACCAGCTCTGCAGGCTGCAACACAACACAAATCCCTAAAACTCATCTGCTTAATTCAAATATTTTACTGTAGAACTGATGTGCTCAGTTTATTCTGTTTAAGTTAGAATTTATTCATAATACAATGTATTAAAAAAATGTATTTAAATTGTTTAAACAATTTAATAAACAATGTTTAAATGTTTAAAAATTGTGGTACCACTGTATTAAGCATTTTCATGATTCTTTTGCATTGAAACATTCATGCATTCCTGAGCAGCAAGTGAAATTAGTGAAAAATATTTAACTGCACTTACATTACAGTTTCCAGCCACGAAAGCACCTGCTGCCACCACGCAGCCTAAAACCAGAGCGATCTTACTGAGTAAAGAATTAATACTGCTCCTTTCCAGAATGTGTGCGTGATGAAAGATGCAGAAAATCAAGACTGTGGGGATAAAGAAAAGATCTATTAAACAGATTATTTGAATAATTATGAATCTCCACACTGCAGTGTAGATTTGAACCACATATGAAGCAGTACTATATGACGTTTTAGAGGTATTTGTGGTAAAAATATTACATTTAAATGTTTCAGATAAGTACAGATTTAGTCACATTGTCCAAACATTTGTTGTTAAATGGAATTCTATTGATTTGCCAAAACATAGGAAATCTTTAATTATTTTTTGTTTAATAATGAAATATCATATATACCCACACAAAAATGAACCAGCATTGATTGTTGCTGAGAAAAGGGAGTTTTCTGGAAAGTTTGTTCCACTTGAGCTTCAAAATAGACAAAAAAGTCTGGCATTTATTTCATGAAGAAAATCATAAAGGTGTTTTAGAGGTAACTATGTTATTCAAACCTTATGGTGGGAATGTGAGTGCAGCACGTCTCTGTCTCATTTGTTAGACATGAGTTTGTGTATTCCCTGTGAAGATGTAATAAAACTTACAATGTTATAATGAGACATAAACAACAGAAATCTATTATTAGAATATCCTGGGTGAGATTATTACATTACCAGTTACTAAGTGAGCAGACATGGTTGAGACTTAATGCAAGTCCATATCTGTAGAAGACGCAAAGACTATTTACAAAGATGAACAAGAAGTGTTATTTGTTTACATGCCATTGCCTTCCATAAACAAAAGAGCCATGTCTATATTCTATTACATTTCATAAAGTGGACAGAATACTTATACAAAATACTTATACCAAAACCAGGACCAATCAGGAAATAGTAAAAATACTATGCTATGGGAGTAGCATATGTATGCTGTTTTTGCATTAAATGCCTTTAGTCACCTCTTTGTTTTTGTAGGGATGTGTAAGTATAGCAGGGGTCATCAACTATATTTGTCAGAGGGCCAGAGTTTTACCAGACAGTCTCCTTGGACCGGACCCCCAAGAAGAAAATCTAATAAAAATCTAATTTTGGCTTAACATTATGTTTAATGTTTATAGTAAACATTAAACATAATGCTTAACGCCGCATAGTCTGTCTGAGTCTGTCCTCATTTCGGAGTGTAGCCTAAATATAGTCATAAATGGTGGTTATTCTGACAAGAGACTCAGCTGTTGTTATTTTTAGTTGCTTTAATAGTGTGGACCACTTTTTCTTTTTGATCCTTACAATTTTGGAATCCAGTCGCGGGCCGGATTGAACGGCTCAGCGGGCCGCCAGCTGATGATCAGTGAAGTATAGCCTGTTTAATAAGTAACCCGGAACCTGTTGATAATGCTGTTTGATGAGTCAGATACAATAAAATTGTTGAATGTATGCTTAACCATTCATGTGAAAACAGCAAGTCAACTAGAATTGGTAACACAGTTAAGCAAGACATAATGTAATGATATGAGGGTCAATGAGAAATCCTGTATTAAGAGAGAGCAGATCGGCCCTATCCGGTCTTTGAGCTTTTCTCATCTTGAATCATGATCCTGAATTCAGCCATAGTGTATAATGTGTACCCATAATGTGTTACTATTAATAACATAGTCTCGATATTAATATATTCTTTGAAGCTGGCCTTAATGTATGAGATGAAAAACAATATTGTAAAGAGACAAGGCATCCCAAACTGTTTTCCACAGATTAACACTTTTATATTACCAAACTATCAACTCTTAAAGGCTGAACAAATTACACACAAAAGTTAAATAAAACCATGAAAAGGTTTAAATAATACATGTTAATTTGTTTATCTATCCATATAATAGCATGCAAATGTTCAGTTTACTACATAATAGAGACAATATAAGAGGTCAACAGAACTTAAGTAAGGTCTAATTATCTATATGTTAGAACATGAATAGCAAACTCTATGAAGCACTCTATGAAACTCTAGTTTTAGTTGACCATGATCAGGATAAATGTGGAATTAAAACCAGTGGAATTAAAACCAGTGAAATGACAAAGAATCAGTAAACTCACACTGTCCAGGAGCCGATGAATGAGATGGCACATAGAATAATGGGCAAAATAATCCAAACGCCCATGTTTCTTAAAGATCTGGGTGAGGATGAAGATATAATGTTAATCAAGCGGTATTGCTTCCAGAAGGTCTTAAGTAGTTAATATATCTGCCTCATAAAAAGCTCTTCTTTAGTATCTTTGTTTCTTTTCTTTTAGACACCTGAATAAATACACATTGTAGACAACTGGGCTGTGTGGAAAGGAAGGTTTGAGACATGCTACCCCATCCATCCACTTCTGAATGACAATCACCTTCTCTTTAAGAGAAGAAAATATTACAGTCACAAAGCAACTTGGGTTGGGTCAACTAAGTCTTGCCCAGTGTTTACTTATTGACTTACACATAACCTTCTTTACTGAAAGCATGTTGGCTTAGAGTGATGTTAGGAGAAATGTTTAGCATGTAACATGGCATGATAATTCATGTTGATTTTTGTGTGGTATGGCATATATGATATAATGATGCATTATTAATCACCTAAGGGGGGAGACTCATTCACTGTTTCACATAATTAAAATAGAATAATTATTCAATTTTTCTTTGTTAAAAAGAAGAACGACAGCCTCCAACCCTGCATAGATTAGGGTTTGAATATTATTACTATTTAGAACCGTTACCCTTTTCTCCTTATGACTATTGCGTTGAACAACGTATGAAGCTGGATCTTTGTAACGCATACCATTAAGTCAAGATCTAAGAAGTGGATGAGTGTGTGTTCCACACCCAAATGGGCCACTATGATTACCTAGTTATGCCCTTTGGACTGGTCAATACCACCGCAATTTTCCAGGTCTTTATTAATGATGTAAAAAATGTTGAATACATTTGTATTATAATACATTTACATTACCAAGAACATATTTAGCATGTCTGGCAGGTTCTGGGGAAGAGTGAGTTTCATGATCCTGATATCTCCTTCTTCAGCTTCAGTGTGTCCAAAGGTAGCCTCGAGAAGGATCCTGGCAAAACCCATGCAGTCTTGGATTGGCCCTGTTTGACTTGAAGCAGGTACTGCAGTTTTCTGTGCTTTTCCAATGTTTTTAAGAAGAATCATAAGAAACTTCAGTTCTGTTGCAGAGTCCCTCTCCGCACTAACTAAGAAGTTGGCCAGAGCTAACCAAGCCTTCAACAGATTGAAATGTTTCTTTACGACCACGCCATCCTAACTCTTGTTTACCAAGAGCTGCCTTTTGTGTTGGAGGTGGACGTCTCAGATGTGGGGGTTACAGCTGTCTTGTAACAGAAAAGCAGTAGTGATCATTTTCATGCCCCAAGTTCCAAGAATCTTAAGCCAGATGCACTCTCAAGGCAGTATGAACCACTGGAGGAAGTGGTTTATATAAATTTAAGCACATAAAAATGCAAATAAATATACACAAATATTTCTACACAAAGCCAAGACGGTTGTTTGCAAACAGTTCAATAGTCAGCTATATCAAAATGGTAGAAAATGCAAAGCAAAGGGTAAACCTATGATCTCAGAAAAAGTATTCTGTATAATTGTTATGTTGATGCCAATTACTGTTATAATGGGACAACATGTCACGATATAAATGTTAAATATAAAAATAATAAAATAAAATGTATAATATTTCAAAAACGTAAGTATTTAATTGTATACAATTTATTTTAAAAATTGTGACTAGCCTCATCTCTCTAAAACACAACAGGCATAAAAACTTGTTTATACGCATTTAATCAAAATTAATAAATATGCGCTAAAGTGTTCTTTTAAACAGGAGAATTGTTGTCCGATTTGGGGTCCTAAATTTCAAAACAATCGAAATGGCGGCGTCTGTAAGATGGAGCCTAAAGCACTTAATACGGTCCCAGTCTTCCGTACAGTATAGGTTGGAGGAGACATTTCATCTTTCACATTCTTTATTAACTAAAACATCTATTGTTTATTTAACATAATGTTACACTCTGTGTACAGTTGACGATTTGGTTTAAATGGATGGCTCATTTTGTGGGTCTGAATGAGCCCATCGGGTATACATGAGTCCATGAGCCTATGTATACCCGGTTTGTCCATGCCGGTCTGGCAAAATTATCCCTAAATAGCGCTTAACCAGTTCCAGCTATCTAAAGACTGCTGAATAATCCCAAACTGATAAATGTATGCTTTGCACATGATAAGCTATTTAAAACGCAGTTCTGTGTGCCTCTTCCAGCTTTTGACAAACCATAATCAGTTGTGTTCACTTTAGATTGCCAGTAAGAGAAAGAAAGCAGTGCTATTTGCTGTGGGCTGCCCCAAACCACAAAATAAAGTCTCAACAGAATGAAAGGAGAGCATTCTCAGGTGAGGAATTTTATTTTACAAAAAAATCAACCATGATAAATGAGACTTGTGTTGATGAATACCTCATGCATTAATCTTGTTATTACATTTCTTAATAAACTGTTGTCTTTTTATTGCAGTGCAAAAGCTTTCAGTTTTAACTC
The DNA here is from genome assembly GCA_036877575.1 of Botia almorhae. Lineage (NCBI taxonomy): Eukaryota > Metazoa > Chordata > Actinopteri > Cypriniformes > Botiidae > Botia > Botia almorhae. The sequence continues at coordinate 20,759 of JAZGTJ010001137.1, read as the reverse complement.
AGGACACCCCAAACCCTAGAAGTTTAAAGTTTCTTCCCGGTAAACCAGTGCTGGGGATAGGAACTCAAGACTTCCCATCTCCAAACTCAGCTGAGCATTCCCCTTTAGCCCAGTAAAGTCTGTTTTAGCTTTGTTGTCTGTATAACATTGTTTAGTATAATCCTGCAAGTAGTGATTCAATTTACATATAAATCTGTTGAATAATATGAGATGTTTTATCGTTCATCATTTTTTGTTAAAAAGATATCAGTCTTACATGGCCTTGCTGCGTATTACATAATCGCTGTGTAATATCCAACAGGGATCTTTTCCAAATCGAAGGCATAAAACGTGTCTTTTATGGCCCAGATTTTATCACTCTGACTAAGGTAGCACTCAAAGATGAGACATTTTGCATGAATATTTTTTTTGCAGATTTAAGTATTGCGTTTTGCTAACTGATGTTTAATTATTAAAGATGGATGATGATATTGAGTGGACAGAAATTAAGTTGCATGCAGTTAAGGTCATCACTAAATATTTCGAGAGTGGAAAGCCCATTACAACCGCAGCACCACTTGCAGAGAGTAGTGAGTGAAACCTGTTGAATTGAGTTTAAGCAAACTGTCATTTTACAGAAGTATATTTTTTTCATTTTCAATGTGATTTTATTTCTTAGGTGTTACAGAGGATGAAGATGACATTGTCTCGATGATCAAGGAACTTTTAGACACAAGAATCAGGTATGTTTCTTTACTGGAACACATCTTGTGATTCCTCTCTTGTGGGAGTAATACTGCTAGTCAAGTGTAGGCAAGATTCTAAAGAACTTTGCCCACATGCAGGAACATAATTGATACAAATGATTCATGGCAAACTATTAGATTTGTGTATTTATAGTTATTCATTCATATTGTTGATGATATAATGCATTATGCACTACTACAGTTTCTATTAAAATGTTTTCCCCAGATAGAATGATTTCTAGTGACGAACTGATTGATTGTCAGAATCAGATGACATCTTATTTTTACCAAAAATATATTTTATTTGTGATCATATTTTTAACAGCTGCAGCCAGTTGAGCACATATCTAGCCAGTAACTTATATATATCTCTTCATGAGAACAAACACAATGCAATCTGTGCTCTCTTTAAGACCTACAGTCCAGGAGGATGGTGGTGATATTATATTCAAAGGCTTTGAGGACGGCATTGTAAAACTAAAGCTGGTTGGCTCTTGCACAGGCTGCCCAAGCTCCACGGTTACCCTAAAGAATGGCATCCAGAACATGCTCCAGTTTTATATAACTGAGGTGGAAAAGGTAGAACAGGTGAGATATACAAATTCAACCTCCTGATATTTTTTACTTTTCCTAATTTTTCCACTACTGAACTGTTTAGCATTATTCTATCTACATGAGAATAATCGTTGCACATTTCAATTGTAATTGCACATTATTGCACATTTTAATTGTGACTGTATTTTTCTGTTTAATAAGGTGGAGGATGAAGTGGATGAGATTAATGCAAAAGTGTTTGCAGAACTGGAGCAGAAACTGCAGGACTCATAGCATGTTGCCTGTTCTGTGCTCATATTTCTAGTTCTTGTTAATGTGTTGAGATTCGTATGCATCATTAACATGTTTCATATTTAAAATTCATGTAGAATCATTCATTTAATTTCTAATTATAATTTATTTTTTAACCAAGGTTCTGTTTCTTTTAACATAGTGAAATGTTGTGATTGCATGGTAAAGATAACAGCTCTGCACTTTCAAGAATATTTTTGGACTGTCACTCATAGATCAGCACTGTTTTAAAAGAGGAAGATTCATTTATTCCTATCTTGTTTTCTTTAACTTGTCTGTAAGACTAAGTTAGAATGAAGATGATTATGCTTGTAATTGCAATATTCATTGTATGTTGCAATTTCACAGGCATTTGGGAAATGCCATAGCTAACTGAAAATTATAGCATCAATGTATTGCAGTGATTCTGATAAAGTCTTAAACCTGAAATTGCTATGTTATGCAGTGCAGATCTTTTTCAGTGCTCAGAGGCTTTAAGTTCAGTTTTGGAAGATTTGTTTGAATTCATTGTTCATTACAGTAATAACAACTGCCAGTGAGCAGTTATTAAGGGCCTATAATTAATTAAACAGTTACGTACGAATTGCATAAATGGTTGTATAAATATAAATAGTTGTCCTGGGATGTATAAAAATGTGTGCATTAAAATGCTGCCTAAAAATATAAGTACTAAATCCTGTACTACTGCATTTTGTTTCTTTTTACACTTTAAAACAACTCTCTTGTGTTGACGGATGTTGTTTCACCCGTTTGTTGTTTACTGTGTAATTCAAAGACTTCAATTTCTACAGAATGAGAGACTTACTTTACATTGCAGGGATTTCATTCAACATTTAACTAGGTTTGTCCTACTTATTTCTTTTGAAAAGTGAATTGCTTATACCCGGGTAGATAATTGGTTGAAACCTGATTAACAATGTTGGAGTTGGCTTTGCATCAAGCATTATGCAAAACACAAAATTTATGGTAAGAAATTCCTAAAAGAGTCTAAACAGCCCATTTTGTCTGTACAGCTATTTGCATTTCAAATAATATGCATTTCGTGTTTTGAATAGGGGATATATTGTTTCTCAATACGAAAAAATATATTTTATAAATTAAAATTCGTAAATTTAAATTATATCTTAATATACAACGTTGCATTTTAGTCTGTTTCATTATAGACATCTGCTTAAATCAATACTGTCCCATCTTCTCTCGTCTTATCTGATCCTGGATCAGTGCAGCAGTGACGTAAGTTAAACGAGATGCGCATGCGTGGTGATAAACCTCAGTCTGTACCGGTGAATGTGAAGACGGAGGGTAAGCAACAATAATAACTGCTAATTTGCTTGTTCACATATAGAGTGAAGTTTTGTTTTATCATTGATAATTTGTCCTGTACTTGATTGTGTGCGTTGTGTTGTGGGGATTGTGTCCAGCTTTGATGTGTAAATCGGAGCAGTATGTGCACTAGACACTAGACAGTGTGCTAATGCGTGGGCCCGAGTCAGACAGCATTGCAGGAAAAACAAAACACCCCAGTCAGCAGAATTGTGGTGTATACAGTTCTACTGCTGACCAGCATTTTAAGAGCCGCTATTTATTTCAGTTAATGTACTTCTTTGAGGCTTAGACTCTTGTTAAGAGATAATAGGCTTATAAATGGTTATTTGAGTGTTGTTGTGTTGCTGTGTTAGCTTGTTAGCTTGCTGAATTAAGAATGCGTTAGTGTGCTAGGCTAACTCTAGTGCGGATACATGCTTAAAACTGATCATTTGAGTCTTGTTTTAAAATACATACTATGGGGTCTGCTTTGCTTTTGATCTGGACATGAATTCAGTTTTAAAGTAGGGTAAGTTTGTTCAGTGTTCTGAAGCTGACAGATGGCATTGGCTCTGTTTCAAAACCTAGTAAGCCGCCTACTCGGGCAACATTTTAGGGCGCATTAAGAGTGGGGGTATTTTGGATAACGTCTTACAAGCAAAATGCTCTTTTTGTCTTTTGAGGTCCATTATCATGCTTGTAATGTTTTGTGCTTGTATTTAATGAACTGTTGTCCCTAGCAGTAAGTACGAGTATCATTCTTGCAGGAGATAATCTAACATCCGGTTAAGCAGAAAGCGTGAGCAGGTCTCCATGGCCCAGTTCGGAGGGCAGAAGAACCCTCCGTGGGCGGCCCAATTTGCCGCAACAGCGGTTTCACAACCTGGCCACTCAGGGCAGTCCATTGATCTGAACAGTTTACACTGTAAGTCTGTAAAAGCTTCCCTTTAAACAAGCCAGTTTGACCAATGATAACCCAGCTTTAACGCGTGCAAAAACGTGCATTTATAAATATAGGTCCCTCTCTAGCAAAATGTAATTGTAAAAGTGATACCTCTTTTAGATTTTATTTTTAGGATGTCAAAGTTTGTTTGAATGTACTTATAATTTGTTGCAACAACAATTACATTGTCTTTGCTTTATAAAATGTGTTCGCACATAGCTTTAGGGGTACAGCAGCCGTCCCTCTTGGGTGCGTCCCCTATGTACTCCCAGCAGTCAGCCTTAGCTGCGGCCTCCCTCAACACGCAGTCAGCTGCCAACTACCAACTCTCGCAGCAGACTGCAGCTCTCCAGCAGCAGGCTGCTGCAGCTGCTGCTGCTGCGTTACAGCAGGTGAGACCCCGGCCATGATCAATACATTCTGTGTGTGTACAACACCATAATGAGAGTAATTACCCAGTGTTGCCCTGGTTGATGATTAGACAGGACTCCCAAGCACCATAATGATGTCAGTTCAGTGATGAGGACAACAATGTTGCATACTACTGTTTGTACTGTTTACCATAGAGAATGTTGCTGTATTACTTAGTAAGTGATACTATGTATACTGCACATTATTCACTGGAAGGCCAGTATTCCTTTCCAAACATAGCTATTTAAATACAACAGTTTGTGCTAAATTCACATGAATTGTTCGAATAAGAGCGTTTTCTAGCATTACTTTGTGTTTTGGTCTTTGGCAAAATTGGCAAATTGTTGCATTTATTTATGATAAATAGTAAAAAAAACTATTGAACTGAACCTAAACTGTCCATTGCAATGTATAGACATGTGTCCTTTAGTATTTATCGCTTCTTTGGTTCTATTGTTCTATCTATGATGCGCTTTAGAATCAAGCTCATTGTTTGAGTGCTGTAATGTGAACCCTCCCATCAGCCTGCAGTGAGCAGCTTTGAGACACTGGTGTGTTTTATTTCAGTCTCAGATCAATTCAGCCCTCCAGCAGTATCAGCAGCATCAGCATCAGCAGCAGCAGCAGCAGCAACAACAGCAACCACCACCGCAGATCCCCCCACCACAGCCTCCACCTCAACAAAGCCTTTACAGTGTCCCTCATCAGGTACATATCCTCACTCACACACTTCCCCTTTCACACTGTTTCAAGCTTTTAATGCCCTACTTCATCCTGAAATTGGTTAATATAGTATCAAGACTTAACAAGAAAACATGTTGCTTGTGTCAACAGAGATTCACTAAAAAACTGCACAACAATAATACACCTGTGTGGTTGTTAAAATTAATTTGGTTAAAAATAGATACCAAACAGGCATTGAAACTGTTGATCAAGTCCAAACCGTCGCTATGATTATTGCTATGTCAGTCATCATAACTTTGGGAATGACTCCTGTATTCCATACACACAGTGATAATTTGTAATTTCTTTCCTGCTTCAAATTTTGGTTGAGCATAAGCTCTACTGAACTTAGAACCATGACATAGGAACTGAAAACACAACAGTGACTGAAAATACAGCAGTGCATGATACATTAATCACACTTATTTAAACAACCTAAACTACTGAGGACATGTCTCCATTAACACCCATGACTCTTTTGCACTCTGCCTTTGAAGATATTGTAGCTTCTCATTGTAAACTCCAGTACTTTTTATTGATTTATCATGTCAGTCAGCTTTTCCTAACCACAAAAAATTGATTGACTCATTATTTTTATTCAGTCAAACTGTAATTTGTTCGGTAATTTGTTCGGTAACTGTAATTTATTTGATGACACTTGCTTTTCTTTCTGTATTACAGCTTTCACAACCTCAACCAGCCCTGCTTTCTCAGGTACACAGCATTTGCAAGTGCATTTGCGTTTTAATTAAAATTGTGTTTGAGAAGTTCTATCTCAATTCTTTCTCATGGATAGATGCACAAAATAAAGCAAGAGATCTTTAACAATTCTATGTGCTGAATTTGTTGTATTTTGCAGCCCCCTGTTGCTTTGCCCACAAGCTTGAGTCTGTCAAACCCACAGCAGACAGCACAGATAACCGTGTCCTACCCGACCCCTCGCTCCAGCCACCAGCAGCAGACCCAACCTCAAAAGCAGCGCGTTTTCACAGGGGTTGTTAGCAAACTACATGATACTTTTGGCTTTGTGGATGAAGATGTCTTCTTCCAGCTCAGGTTTGTTCAGGTTTTGTTTGTTTTAGAGAATTTGGCAAATGTCTGTTGCTTTGGTTAAACCATAAAATTTTTATCATATGTAAATTAAACATTGTCTTTTAAAATATTTAATGAGTAATTTCTAGGCTAGTGCTACACAACATATCACTTTTTTAGGCAGGTTTTCTGGCCCTCCAGCTACTCCGTTTTCCATTGGTAGTTCAAACAGACAGTCTCACCCCAAACTCCCATCATTGACCAGTGTTGCTGTGTTTGGCTTGTTTCACAAAAAACAGGATGCACAAAAAAATTGAAAGGCATTACCTTTAATCAAGCCTATTATAAACATATGCTTGGATTTAGTTTGTACTTATCTTTGTAAATGGCATGGTAAAATTCTTTGTATGAATAGTCCTTGTTTTTTTGTTTTTGGGGTTTCTGTAGTGCTGTTAAGGGTAAGACGCCACAAGTTGGCGATCGAGTTCTGGTGGAAGCTGTCTACAATCCCAACATGCCTTTCAAATGGAACGCCCAGCGTATCCAGACCTTACCTCAGCTGCACAACCAAACGGTGAGCAGACCCATATGGTCCACTCCAAATGGATCCACAGCAACAAGTCCAACAGATTTGATGTGATATTGTTCTACTTCCACAGTGTCATGATACTTCTGTTGACTCCTATGTTCTTAATTTCCATGTAGCACCAGCCGCCCCAGCCCTTACCTCAGGTTTCCCCACAGCTGTCCAGCTTTTACTCTGAAGCAGGAATGCCACGCTACTCTGACACACATCCTGCGGTGGATTCAAGACAAAATGTAACCCTTGCTGCTTGACCCCTGCGTCCCCCCTCTCTTTCTCCCCTTATTCCTCTGCTTGACCATTTGTCTGTTTCACAAAACAGGCTGTAGTCACAAGTCCTTCAGTTTTCTTTTCTTCCGCCCAAGATGAGTCACTGTTGCTGCTTTTTTTTTACCTCTCCCAGTATTACAGCTCACAGCTTATGTGTTGAATGCCAGTGTTGTAATTACACATTTTTTTTGCTATTTATAGATTCCATCTTTGGCTAGTCAGCACCTGCTGGACTCCTAATGCACTTGTCTTGGAGGACAGTGTAGTTTTATATGCAATGTGTGCATTCCGTGGCGTTTTAGTTGCTTTTCTCATGCATTCTCAGTTTTATTGTAAATTAACCCTGATGCAGTTATTTCATACTTCATTTGAACACTTGATACTGAATAAGGTTGTCACCATGCAAAATCTTTAGTATCAATACCAGTGAAATTTCATAGTAATATGCTATTAATTCTTGATTCCTTGAAAAAGATTCCTTTTTAATCCTTGAAAAATGTGAACATAATAATAATAAAATCTAAACATTGAAAAATGGTTTATTTAAACATCCAGCATTTCTCAAGTATTTGAAAAAACACTCACACTTGAAGTTTGTTTAACAGCAATGTTAAATATTCATAGAAGTAAGCCTTGAATATGGTGATGGGTATCTCTAAACCTGTGGAAAAACTGGTATTGTTACTACTAAAGTTGACATCTGTGAGCAGGTGTATAGTGTTAAGGCAAATGCAGACTGCTGGCTGTTATGTTTAATATACCTCAGTAAGACATTCTGCCATCATTCAAACAATCAGAATCTCTGTTCTATTTTCTCTTGAATTTTATCTTAAAAGGCCTTTGTAAGCTTTTTGTAATCTATATATTTAAAAACCCTTTTGTCTTTAACAGGGATCAAAAGAGGTAAATAATAACAGGAGTACATGATTGCAGCTAATTCTAACTTTCTTTTTACTGAATTTTAATACATTAAAAACTCATTCAGGCACCTTTTCCTCCCATATTTCAAAACAGGTTATGCAAACTTCTTGAATTGTATTCAGGTGGATAAATGTTATTACAAGGCTTGTTTGACATTACCTAGTTGAAAACTGTCAGTAACATTTTGATAATGAGGTTAATGTACATGTTTATGTTCTGATAGACTGTCTTTCAGTTGTTGTATATATATATATATATATATATATATGTATATAAAGTAGTAGTTTCTTGGTAAAGAATATTCTCTTTAGTTTTGGTTTTCTTTATGGCAGCAAACCCATCTCATCTGTGCCATCTCTTTCTTTCTGTATTTCAGAGTCAACCCCCAGTCCCTAATATGATGAAACCTGGCCCCGCCATGCTGACATCTCTACCCCCACCCACCACGTATAGTGTCCCCGCCCAGGGACCCCCTCCATCTCTTCTGCAGGCCCAGATCTCTGCAGCCTCTCTGGCCCCACTGCTGCATAACCCACCACAGCCACTGCTGCCCCAGCCGCCCCCTAAAGGTACATCCCTGCCTTTCACAGAGCCACAGCTATGCAGAATAGAGTCTGATCTCCCATATTTCTCTCTGCTGTGTCTAGACTCTGTGTTCTCGGGTGGTCTGCTGCAGCCCCCAGTGCGCATGATACCTCAGCCACCGCAAGTGAGGCGTGTGGACCCCTCTCCTCGCTTCCCTAATCGCAGTGATCGACCAGAGCTCACCCTGAGGAAGGATGACCGCAGGTCAGCACACAAACATAAGCCACTTTCACACCAGATATTTCTAGGATCTAAGTTATAGGAACCAGGGTGATGCCCAGAGAACTAAATTCTTCCTCAGGCCAATTTTCTGGTTGCAGTCACACCAGCAGTAGGAACTCTGAAATGATATAAGCTGGCCGATAGTGTGGCATTCAAAAAACATGAACAACTGAAGGACAGCGTGATCGAAGCAGTGTTTTTGTTTTATGTCCTAGGTTTTATGCTAACAGACATGGAATGTAGACTAGTAAGTTGTGATTAAAAGAGCAAAATGCTGTTAATATTAGCTTTCTGTATGTTTATTTCTTGTAACACTTTCAAATTCTGTTCTGTGGCAATGTTTGGCTAGTCAGAAAACGCGTCACTCATAGTTCTTATTGTGCTGGGTTAGACCCTACTTTGAAGTAGAAGCCAGTTTGGTTCTTCTAAAAGGCTTCCTAGATCTAAAATCAGTCCTAGTTCCTGCAATGTGAAAGCCCATATACACCGCTGGCTTTTTTGTATTTCTTGAAAGATCTAATGTAGTCTGTTGTAAAATTGCTACAGCAGTGCTGATGCTGCCAGAAAGAATACTGTGTTATAATTAATTATAATAAAGTATTATTGCGCAATTTTTATTTTGGCTGTTTGTGTAGTCGGGAGAGAGAACGAGAACGAGAACGAGACCGAAGAAGGTCAAGAGAGCGTTCACCCACACGGAAACGTTCTAGAGACCGGTCTCCTCGTAGGGAACGTTCTCCGAGACGCCCACGCAGAGTGGTACCAAGATATACTGTGCAGTTCTCCAAATTCTCCCTCGATGGGTAAGTTTTGGAAGTTGTTATGAATATGGCTGTTGAAAGCTTAAAATTATTTTATTATAATTTTAAGCTTTATAGTAATTATTAAATTATTACATTGCTCAAAACAAAAAACACAATTATGATGTACATAATGTATGAGTAATATTATGTAGAAACACTTTTCTATGTTCAGGTACAAATATATTTTACATATATAAACTTTGTTCTCAACAGGTATAACTGTGATGTAATGGAGCTTCGGCAGAGGTATCAAAGCCTCTATATTCCCAGTGACTTCTTCGATGCTGTGTTTACCTGGGTGGATGCTTTCCCCTTAACACGACCTTTCACCTTTGGAAACTCCTGCAACTTCCACATCATGCATAAAGAGGTAGACTCTCTGGTGAAGAACACTGCCGTGCTGGACCCACCTGATGCCAACCACACCTACAGCGCAAAGGTATCACTTGTTATTAGTTTACGTCAGTAATTACCGTGTAAAACTAATTAACTGCATATACCGATAAGTAATTAATTAATTAGTAAGTAATTAATTTAAATATTGTTATTACTATAGTAATTAGTTATAGTAATGTGGTAATTGTAATGTTTTAATCTCCATGTATGACTGTGTATGTGGATGATCTTTGTAGGTGATGCTGTTAGCCAACCCTGGTCTAGATGAACTTTATCATAAGTCCTGTGCTTTAGCAGAAGATCCAGCAGAACTGAAAGACGCCTTCCAGCACCCTGCCCGCCTCGTCAAGGTATAGCTCTCTAGCTAACAACTCTTACTCCAACTACAACTCTAGCTAACACAAGATTCACTTTCCTTTATCAAGCACTGGATTTGTGTCAATTAATCAACATTAACATGAAAATTGTTTTGCACTTGTTAAACTGTGAAATGTTCAGGGATGGACAACATTAGGTTGCCAGGGACTTATTACTGGAATACACCACTAAACCCAGCATATCTACCACAAAAGTGATCAACCATATTTTGCTCGCTCATTAATTCTCTGAGATGATCAGCAGCAAAGCTCATAGCACATGCTAATTGCACATTTTTACCCTTAGAACCCTGTAGTTGTTATCTAATAAACATTTACTTGTACCCCTGGAAACCGAAAAGATGTTTGTCCACTCCTGTAATTTCGAGTTATTGAATCTTTGTCATATGGGTGTGTTTTGTGTTACTGGTGTCGGGGAGCTGACTGTGATGTCTCTGTCCTATTCCATTGCTGAATGCTTTGTTGTGTGGAATAAGCTTATCTGATGTTGTCTCTCCTACCGTCGCCGCCAACTTCTGTCTTTTCTGATATATTCACAAGCTGCCTATTGTCATGTAACCCGTGTGCTCTGTGAATTCTTGTGTTCTTAGTTCTTGGTGGGGATGAGGGGCAAAGACGAGGCCATGGCCATTGGAGGTCACTGGTCTCCGTCTTTGGATGGGGCAGACCCAGAAAATGATCCCTCGGTCCTAATAAAGACAGCAATACGTTGTTGTAAGGCTCTAACAGGCATTGATCTGAGTTTATGCACACAGTGGTAAGTACAACTCTTTAATCAGTACCTGCTGATGCATCACCTATAATCTCTTTGTGTGCGTCTCTTAATATTAGGCCTTAAGATCACAAAATACGACCTGACAGACAGTCTGCGACCCGCTGCATGGTTTTACACAGCAGTGTACCTCCTGACATGACTGATGCTTTTGTGTTTTAATTTTTTTTTTAATTTTGTTTATTTTTGTTTTGCAATGTTTACGCTAATGTGTGTGGCAGTCCTGCCTATTTATCTGTGGTGAATGCATTGATTCTTTTGCTCCAAGAGCAGAACTGGAGGAGGCAACCGTCATCGTTACTTTTTGTTCTCTGACCTTTGCCTTGTGTTAAATATCTTACATATTTAACTTGCTTTCACTGTGTCTCAATCTGTCCTTCTCTCACAACCCCGGGGTTTTGTAAGCTATCTTTTACAAGCAACTAGTTCAGATTTACTGTGGGTGTGCCAGTGGGAGGGGCCTGATGCAAGGGGGAGGGGCCTTCATCATTTTGTTTAGTTGTTTATATTGTCCGTCGACCTCCCCGTTATGTGGCTGCCGTTCATCCTGAGAAACATTCGGGGGGATCATGTTACCACGAACGGGGTCGCTGGGGGCTCTGAGCTTTCTGTGTGTGTTAGGGGAAGTGTGTGAATTTGGGTGATGTCTCACAGAACGTTTCTTTCCAACGCGCTTCTTCCTTTGCGACAGGTATCGTTTTGCAGAGATACGCTATCACCGCCCTGAGGAGACTCACAAAGGGCGGACAGTCCCCGCACATGTGGAGACAGTGGTTTTATTTCTCCCGGATGTTTGGCATTGTCTTCCTACCCGCTCAGAGTGGGAGGGCCTGTCCCGTGGACTCAAGGAGCAGCTGGCAGAGAAACTCTTGGCTGAACGGAAGGAGGCTGATGGAGAACAGGCACTGAACGCTAATCCTTCTCTTCTCATTTCCGCTTCTCACAGGCACAGGAATAGACAAACAAAACACTCAAAAAACACAGAAAGAAACAGACAAGTATCACAGGCATCATACAAAACCCTCTTTTCCCATCCCTTTCTCATTTCTGTCTCATCCCTGACCCTCCACCCCATTTCCTCCTGTTCTCCCTCTCATGCGGTCACACACAGCTGGAAGAGCTTAGGTCCTACTTTAATGACACCTGCATCAACTGGTAAAACAGCTTCCAGCTGCCAATAAATCACCTGATGGCCGTAGTGCCCTAATTAAGAAGGCAGTCTAACGATTGGCTCTTTCAATGTCCTGCTTAATTTCAACAGTTCCGAATCAACAAGTTTAACAGTTCTTGATTTCAGAATTCCAAAGTCAGTTCATGCATAAAAAAATTAGATTTGCAATAAATGCTGGAATCTGGAGGGCCAGTTGTGAGTTGTTTATAATGTTTGTGTGTTTTTTATAATGTTTTCGCTGTCAATTCAATATCTGCTGAACTCCAAATATTCTCTATATGTCTCTCGTCTGTCTCTCTTTTTTTTTTTATGACGGTATTCTCCGAATGGGTTGTGTCTACACTGGATGTCATTTCTCCAGTGAGGTTGGTTTATCTGAGGACAGCTCTTACTAGCTGGTTAAGAAAACAAGCTAAAAAAGAGTTTATGGAACAAAAGCAATAAACTAGGCGTAGGGTGTCCCCACACACGAGTTTGAAGAGCATCACCTGCCCCATGTCCATCTCTTGAACCCACTGTCATTGATTATCTTTTTGTATTCCACAGAACTGGCATTGATTGGCTGATGAGTGGGATATGGATCTGTTTCTGAAACTAGAGAGCTTCCGTGTATCCTAGCAGTGGATATTTGTTTTTTACCCAGTCAAAAGCTCAGTAGGAGGAGACAATGAGACACAGTTGTGATCTTTGCTTCTTGCACGGATCAGCTTTTGTTTCAGAAAACTTGCGTGGGGTTGGAGAGTGGCTTTATTAATACTTTTTGTCCCTTTTTCTTCCCTCTCTCGTCACGTGTGTAGGAGGAGGAGGATAAAGATGACGATGGTTCTAAGGAAGTCACTACGCCGACTCACTGGTCAAAGCTTGATCCCAAATCCATGAAGGTAAAATGGCCAGGATTATAAAACTTGCAAGCCAGTATGAAATTGAATATTTATTGTTAAAACAATTGTTGGAACCATACATTTTTAATACACTGGTATATAGACTTAAAGCTGATAGACATGGACTAATAACCACACAACTTCCATTTGATTCATGCAATCTTAAAGGGGCCCTAATGTGTTGTATTGTCATACAGGTAAATGACCTGCGGAAAGAGTTAGAGAGTCGTACACTGAGCTCTAAAGGGTTAAAGTCACAGCTGATCGCTCGTCTTACCAAACAGCTGAAGGTGGAGGAGCAGGTTGAGGAGTCCAAGGAGCCAGAGAAACCTGAGCCTCCCATCGTGGAGGAGGATGAGGTTAGCAGACTGGAGGATGACAAAGAGGTGAGACAGGAAACATCAAAGAATGGTGCTGATGAATGGGTCTGCCTGATTAATCACAAGCAAACAAACATTTGTTTTCAGGAGGAGGATCGAAAGCGTCAGGAAGAGCAGGAGCGTCAGCGTAGGGAGAGACGTTATGTTCTGCCAGATGAGCCCACCATTATTGTCCACCCCAACTGGACTGCCAAGAACGGCAAGTTTGACTGCAGTATCATGTCATTGAGTGTGTTGCTGGACTACAGACTGGAGGACAATAAGGAGCATTCATTTGAGGTGAGGAGCACTGCCAACACAGTGAGTGGTAGCTCTTAAAAGGTGAAATGTATAGTTTCTTCCACACTAAATAGAAATTAGTGACAAAATTATTTAAGGTTTCCTTAATACTCCCTGGAAAACTAATTTCAGACCGTCTTCCATAGCATCATGCCTAATGATTCAAAACAAATACACTGAACTGAACTTCTGCTCATCTTTTCAGGTGTCTTTGTTTGCTGAGCTGTTCAATGAGATGCTTCAGCGAGACTTCGGCTACAGGATCTACAAAGCATTTGCTTCTCTTCCAAACAAAGATGAGAGGAAAGACAAAAAAGAGAAGGCTAAAAAGGAGGCAGAAAGGAAGGACATAAAAAAGGAGAAGGATGAAGAAAATGGAGAGCCAGCTTCAAAGAGAATGAGGGACGAAGATGAGAAACGGAAGGTGGGAAGAAATTGTTCCAAAAAGTAGTGTCATAGTTGTTTATAAGAATCTTATTGAAGCTTGAAATTTTGTTTTGGTAATAAGGTACAAAAGGCTGGAATATATTGAGAATATAGTCAAGGGTGGTGTTAGAAATGACAGGAAGCAGAGTGCCTTCAAACCCCAGAAATAATTTTCAGCTATGACAACTTAACTATGATGTCTTATTTTAAAGTTTCAGCGTTTATTTGAATACAAGAATACGCTATCAACATCACTTTCTGTCCTGAGTATAGGACGAGGAGAAGGAAAGAGGTCTTAGGAGAGAAGAATCAAAAGATGATGATGATAATGAAGATGGAAGCAGCAACAACAACGCTGATGAATATGACCCCATGGAGGCAGACGATGCAGACGACTATGATGATGATGGTAGACATCCCACTAATTTATAAGCAAATTCACCTGGAGTTTCAACAGACTTAAATTTATCTGATTGCCTGATCTTTTGTGCACTTCAGATAAAGATGATGAAGATTCCAATGGGAGAGACAGAAGAGATAACCGCAGAGATGACCGAAAATCCAAAGAAAGATCATCGAAAGATAAAGTGAGCGATACACTGATCTTCCGTTGCAGCACAAGACATTTTCTATGGTGAGTTGAGGAACGGCAGGAATGATGCTATAATGATTTGATCTGTCTGTAGGATGAGAAGAAAAAGCAGATGGTGACGTTTAACAGGGATCTCCTGATGGCATTTGTGTACTTTGACCAGAGTCACTGCGGCTACCTTCTGGAGAAGGATTTGGAGGAGATCATGTACACACTGGGTTTGCATCTCTCCAGAGCTCAGGTGCTGATGCTCTGAAGTATTTAGTGTTGACATGGTGCTCAAGCAGATTTGGGGAGGCACTGAAGTTATGAGTGTCTTGCATAGAGAGCTCACATATAGATTTTAATATCTGTCAATATCAAGAAAAATGCTTTTTGGAAAAGCACTGAATTCCTAATGAACGTAAAATGCTCTGCAAAGTGATAAAATAACAGACAATGAGAGCATTTTTAATATACTGTGTGGGATTGTGGACCAAGTTTCTTTGACTTTTTCAGGTAAAGAAGTTTTTGAACAAACCAATGGTCAGAGAGTCCTGTCACTATCGCAAGCTAACAGACCGACCAAAAGATGAACCCAGCCCAACATTGACCTCTGATGCTCAGATAGACAACCTTCTGGGTGGGTAAAAAAGATAGCTAAAACTAAGAGGCTTATTTGTAACACTAGAGTACACCTTCATTACCCTGCAGTACAGTGATGGTCTGTGTGTGTGTGCCCACAGGTAATCAAGCCTTGCTACCCAGTCAGAAGGGCAAGCGGGAACCAGAGGTTGGCGGCGAATCAGGTAGCCTGATAGTCTACAATGGAGCCATGGTGGACGTGGGTAGCATGATGCAGAAACTAGAGAAGAGTGAGAAAACCAGAGAGGAAATTGAGCAGAAACTCATGCAGCATGACATTAAAATGGGTAATTATCACACTCATCTGGCTTTAAACTGTGTTTTGAAGCAAGAATGTCAGTGATGTTAAAATAACATTGCAGGGCTGCAATGAAATGTAGCAAATTTTCCACTGACAATATTTCACACATAATTCTATTATTATACTTGCAGTAATAAATGCTGACCTTCAGGACAGTTCCTAAAACTTTTTTTTAAAACAGGCAATATTGGAGCAATATTCACTCCGAATTAGCTTCCGCAATTTCAGTAGTTTAAATTCAGTTGGAAATGAATTCTTGAAAATCAGAATTACATGAAAAACGATTAGCCTTTTATTAGCACGCTTGATCCATTTGGGTAAGCAGTTTGATATGAGGGCTGCTGTATAGGTTGTTCTTAGTCTTCAGTCACAGGTGATTTCGACACCTACTGGTGAAATCTAATAGCAGCAGGTGCCGTGGAAGTCTATTACTTTTAAATAAGCTTTTAAAAAAAGCTTAAAAAATGGTTTTCAAACACATGGCAATCTATGCTGGGAGTTTCACCTCAAGGTTTGGGATGTGCTTGACTGACAAAACTTTGGGAATATGGCGCCAGATTATTTGTGAAAAAAATCTTTTCTAAAGGTACTTTAAAAAAAAATTGTGCTGCTTCTAATGGGGCTGACTTGCCATGATCACTGTACTTTGAAATTATATGACGACAATGTATAAAACATAACATAATGAACTAAACATAATAGAAATGTTACACACAATAAAATGGACCTAATTAAAAATAATAAATTGCTACATTACTTTGTATTAGTGGCATTAAATTGTAACAGAATAACACTCAATTTGCCAATGTAATCTTGTTTGTTTTGTAGAGGAGCATTCAAAACGCATGGTGGAGCTAGAAGCAGCTAACCACAGCCTTCTCAGAGAGCTGGAGGAGGTGAAGAACCATCTTAAAGAGACAAAGAACAACCTGAGCGCCTCAGACAAGCAGAAAGGCGGTTATGAACAACAACTTCACACAACAGTCTCCAGCCTGGCCAGCATCATGAAAGGCCTCCAGAGTGTCCTATCAAACGTATAAACTTCGCCTGTCACATTAATAAATTCTTCTGTAGTAAATGGGTGACTGGGGCTGTAGATATACAGTCTGTTTAACTCTCTTTTCTGTACTTGATTCAGGTTGATCCTTCAGATGACAGTAACAGAAAAACTCAAGCGAATGGATCACACGAATAAACTTCCCTATCCAGCTGATCCACATCTCCTTTCAATATATAAATAAGCAAAAAAATAACAATTCAAAGATACATTTTTGTTTTTCTTTTGTTTTTATGTACAATGTTTAAATGACAGTGGAGGTACTTGTAAGCTCATTTTCCTCCTCATAATTCTATAGTTAAAAATAATTATTTGACAATTTAATTTCATCAGAGTAATGGCTTATATCAGTAAACACTTACCAAGCTCATGTTTAATCATTTGTTCAAATTATGTAAAAGTGTAATTTGGTAACAGTTAAGCTTTTATTTGGCCTTTTTCAAAATGTTACTAGATTTCTTATTACATGTTTTGCTATATCAGCACATTTCCTTGTTGAAATAATACATGACTTGTGCCAGTATGTGTGAATTTTTATTAGCAGAGTTTATTTAGCAATAAAGGTGTTATTTATGTTTCAATTTAATTGACTTAAAAAAATCTGTTATGATTTTACTAGAATCTAGAAATAAGAATCTGCTTTCTGATCTCTTTTGTTTCATTGATGCAAGCAGTGTGTGATGTACATGTTTTTTTGGGTATCTTTTGTTTTATTTGCTGCCATGTCACCTGTATGCATGCATCTTAATTAGTGCATGCATATCAGCTTGATTCCTAATTATTCCTCTTGCAGACTGTTTCTGTTCTTTTCTGGTGATCTCCTTATGCTTTGTCCTTTGATCCTTGTGTAATCCTGCCAGGGTAGAGTGAATGTAGCCATGTTTTTTTGTGGTTATTGGGTCATGTACCCAAGTCCTGGGTACTTTATAGAATATCAGAGTGATTGTAGTGTTTATGAATAGTGTGAATTGAATACAGTTTGTTTATCCAAGAGTGTGTTATCCTGGAATTGTTTTGAAAGCAATGAATTCTCACGTTTTTCTTGTGTTTTTCTATTGTTAGTCGACTATGGGGGAGATTGATAATATGATTACAGTGAATGGTTTCTACTGAGTGAAAAGAGCCAAACTTAGTAAAAATGAGACCAAGACAGCCATGTGCATATTATTTTTCTATTCTTGATGTACTTCACAGTTGTCCTGTTGAGGATAAATTAAAAGTGCTTCATTTTAAATATTTCACACAGTTGAAGTTTGTATGCTTCATTTTAAATATTTCACACAGTTGAAGTTTGTATGGGTAACTTTTGCAATGCAGCTTTGCAATGCTCTCCCCAGCAGATGGCAACATTTCTTTAAGGCAAGTGATGCCAAAAAGAAAATTTACTTTAATGGAAAACTTGGGCTTCTGTTGCTGTTGTTGGCACACATTTTAAACCCAATCCAACACAAAACCACTGACAGTGTGACAGCTTGGTTTACTATAATCTGGTCTATTAACAACACTTTAATTAATAACAAAACGTGATACTAAGACATATTCCATTCCTATCTGTGACCACCTTGATTTCAAATACCTTTTTAGCAATTACATTTAGTCCTTTAGCATATGTTTTTATCTAAAGCAACATCACAAGCACAACTGTGCAGGTTATAAATTAGCGCCTATTTCTCATCTAATCCAAGCGTTCCACAAGAGCGTTGAAAAGAACACTTGTTTATGTCTTGATGTTACTTTGCAGCAGCTGTGGCAGGAGCAGGGTCAGTGTTGTGAAACCAGAGCCTGTGCAGGTAGGTGCACTCCTCCCAGACAGAGGGCCTTTGTGCCCCCACTTTCACCCTGCAGTTTAGAAAGCGCTCATACACCAGAGAGCCATAAGACAATCACCCTCTTTTTGCTTCAGAGGCCTGGGTAACACTGAAACCATGGAACAATCTGCTTATTTGAATTCAAGCTTGTTTTTTTTCTTTTTGGGGTGGGGAGTTTGGTTGTATCTCTTATAACAGCATTAGTGGGAAGATTAAGTTACAGTTCTGCCCTGATCTAACAATTGGATCTCCAAACAAGGAGGTCTTCTTTGTTTTTATTATTTCAGGACAAAAGTGACTTCCAGCAAACGTTTTCAGAAGCCTTTATCGTGTGTATTTAAATAATCAAAGAAGGTGCTGATCACTCAATGTTCCACCAATTCTCCTTTTGTTTCTGGAAGGCTCCTCTTGTCTGCCATTCCTGGGTGTCATATAGAAGTTAATGTTTCCCCTTTGTTTCTAGTCAGACTCATTATCCCCTCATCTATGTCAGTTCACCGTGTCTGCACTGGCATTCTCCTTCCCCTCCCCCTGTTTTTGCACATAGTCTTTGTTTTAGGAGACCCCACACCATGTCCAAACCTCCGAGCTCCTCCTCCTCACACTATCTCTCCTTTTCATTGCCTCTACAGCTTCACGTCTCACCGTTTTCAACAAGTCACTTGTGCAAATGTGTAATTATCATGACAATGGAATGTGGTCTCTGGAGACACTCCATGATAGGTTTTCAAAACACGTCACATTCCCTGTTTTCTGTGTTTTTGCTGTGACTTCCTGGAAATGGAATTGATTTGAGAAGTGTTGTACTATGATTGTGGCCCTACAGAAAGTTCAAAGGAACTATGCGTCATGACATATATTATGTTTTGATTTTCTTCTTGATTAAACTCTTCTCTGGCTCACACTTCACATGGCTTGGTAGGATGTAGTTTAGTGTTATGATAGTGTCTATGTACTTTAGTGACTTTCATAAGCAAAAATGTGATATATAGAGTCTGCTTTTTCTCACTGCTTCACTTGATCTTTGCCAGAAGCCTCCACATAACAGAAGTCAAACAAACATGCAAATCATACACTTATGTGATACTTTAAGCCATTGATACATGAGAGAGCCCAGAGATGGTCAACTTTACCACTGTCAGTCTCATGAACAGCCAGGCAGCATGTGAAGAGCATTTGTGTGCGGTTCTTAGTTTGCTTGACAACCCCAGGGACAAGCAAAGTGGAGCAGTTATTTCCTGGCTCTGAGGCAGAAGAATACTGGGTTACAGTGTGAGAAACCTGTGCTGTTCTTTGCAATTGGCTCTTGGCATCTCCCAGTGGGAGCACCACACCCCATGTTGTCTACATGGCATTACACTAAAGCTTATATGGGCACAGAGGTACCTCACAGAGGTACACCTCTACCTGACCAGATCTTTAAATCTGGATCACTCCTATTAGTAAGCAAATTCATTCAGACTAACTTTGTGACCAACTGGATGAAATCATTGAAATGATCTGACAAAAGTTTGATTCATTCATACATTAGACACTCCTCTCATGAACTTATAAATGTGGAAAGGGGAGCTAGATGTCAGATTTACCGTGAATAACGATTTAAATTTCAGTCTGTCTCTCAAGCCATAATATAAGACATTTCAGAAGGATTTGGAACAATATGGCTGAATTTTTACCAAACCTTACCAGAACATAGGCAGAAAATACCACAGTGTTATTTACATTTATTTTCTGGCATGCATGTTTAAATCTATGCACGAAGCAACAATGAAAACAAACACAGGAATTTCCTGATAATTTCTACACAGCTACAGTTATTCAGACAAAACGGGTTAGCAGCAGACATTTGACTGATAGACTTTATCCAATAAAGATTTAAAATAAGAAAATAGGTTTTATCATATTATATTATATATTTTTTCTTGCTGTATGAGAAAGATGTCTAACCTTATAAATACGACACTGCACAGACACAGATATCTCCCTCATTCTTATTAAAAGGCAAAACAGGAAGTCCAAGGGAGGCATTTCCTGCGTGGATGTAGTCCCCCTGGTGCAGGGTCACTGGGATCAGCAGGAGTTCCTTTAACATGCAGAGTTCACCTTAGTAACCTCCAATACATGCAATGTTTGATGTTGCTTTTTACAAGGCATTTAAAGGGTCAGCGGCCCTTTCCTTTGAAGTTCTTTTTTTAAAAGTCTTTATTAAAATAAATGAAAGTCAGTGCTGTGCTGACACTACTTATGAGGTGACAGATGACACTAAACATAAATCTTAAATGAGTTCATGGCCATTTATAACTAATGTGTATATCTGTATATAAAA
>JAZGTJ010001136.1:12798-64343 GCA_036877575.1 Botia almorhae | reverse complement strand
ATGAAAAGTAAACAACTGTATTTGTATTAACTTTAAATATATATGCTGTAAATATATATTGGTCCTTGTTAGTTTATGTTAGATAATGCATAAACTAATGTTTACGAATAAAATTGTATTGTAAAGTGTTACCAAATTATTACATTATAAGCATATTTTCAGACCCTATAAAATTCACACCAGGGTCCTGAACAAACTAAACTGACAAGCTAAAACAACAGACTAACAGAGGTAACAACAATATTCATGTTATACTGTTGCAAATCGCAAATGTGTCACAAAACACATACTAATTTACAAAACAGCTCATGGGTGAATCGTTGGTTTATTAACTAAACTGGAATAAATCTGGATTTAATCCATTAATCTTGCAGCGAAGAGTTGCAAGCGTGCTTCAGAAATTAAATAAACAGACTGACAGATCGTTCAGCAGAGACACCTAAACACGCTTTTTCTTTCTACTTCATTTATTAGCACCATGATTTAACTGACTCGGTTGTTGCCACACAGTACATTTACAGCAAACTCAGCGTGTGACAGCCACGAGAAAACACTCCCCTCGCGCTGTGCTCGCACTCACACCCGTATGCCGGATAATGGTGTGCACACGGAGAAAGAAATCAAACGATAAAAGAATAAAAACATCACACGGGCAATCAGCAGCATCAGACGCGCACACTTCAAATGAATACACACCGCCAACCAGAGCGTGCAATACCGCCCCAGACACACTGAACCGTGTCTTAGAAACTCCACAACTACATGTAGGGCTTGGCGAACTGAGAGAAAACTACAAGCGATACCTTTCTCCTCTTTTCCCTCTCACTGTCACCCGATCTTTTCATGTTCCTGAAGTACTGTTTACGCTGCCTCGATTTCATTGCGCTCAGTGTTGGAAAATGTAGTCATTATATTATGCCTGTGGCATAGTAAATGTCAGTTTAATGTTAAAATGTAAAGTCCTTGATGTTTTATTAATTGTTTGTGTATAGGCATGTTAGTAAACTTAAATATACCGTTTTTTACTGAGGGTTTATTTTAAAATAGTTACCAGGAGTCCGTTTAGGACTACATTTCCCAGACTCCCCGCCGCCAGGAAAACCATGCTTGTAATATGACTCAAACCGGAAATAGACGAAATCCTTTGAAGTGCAGTCTTCCCTGAAAGGTTAGAAATATATTTTAAGTTTGCGTAATGATTACCTTAATGTTAAATTAATTGTTTTTTTATAAGTGACCAAAAAGTATGTAATGTGTAAATGCGTGATGATTGGACTGGATTATGCATTTCTCTGAATGGAGTTGAGGTGTAAAATTATTTTATGTAATTAACAATAGCCTCTGTAAATTAAAATTATTAATAAATAATTGCAATTCAATTCCGTATAATAATACAGTACGTTACTGAGTTAAAACAAAGCAGCTTCGCCACTGTTAGTACTCTCCTGTGATTTACTCCTGTCTTCAATGAATGAAAATCAGAAACAGAGCTTTGCAACTCCTGCAAAAATAGTAATCGTGCTTTGAGCATATTCCAAAAGCTCTATCTTGCCAGGTCTTTTCCAACCTTTTCTTTAGCTTTTGCCCAGGTGTTGTACAGCTGAAGATAGAGGGCCCCAGAGCAGGATATTATATTTTCCAAAAACACCTCTTTGAGCTGTAATAGAATATGTAGCAGCATTTGTGTATGACATAGACGTAACCCCCTCTGAGCATCTGAGGTCAACAGATATCTCATAAGTATTTGAAGCGGTGTTGAAAAGCACACATGCTTGTTCCCTGTTTCAGCTGAGAACGAAAGGACCCGGTCTGTGAAAGATATACAGGCACCAGCCCCACAGAGGAGCAGGGGGGTATTAAAGGTTTAAAAACACCTGCTATGTATTAGTATTACAGACTTTGATCAGTGTCTTCATTAGACTTCTTTGTAATCTCTCTTCTTTTATGATAGAGCCGACCCAGGCGAGCCTGGTACACAGATTGAACACATGTGTTCTTTTCACCTGTCTTGTAAAAAGCTCAAAGCACTCATACTTTCAAAGATTTCAGTGTCTCTGTCATCTTGTTGCAATAAACAGGAGGGCTCTTTTGATTCCTATTTATAACCTACATTTCCGCCCTTCTCTTTTAGCTTTGGAGGGAAATATGTGTTTGAAAAATACCTTGAGCAAAGTAGCTCCATATGTATATAAGAGCATAAGCACATGTGCCTATGGGGGGATGCTATTGTAAGTTAATAGAAAGGAAATTATTATTCTGTCATACTTTTTTTTAGAAAATTAGGTTCATGTCTGTTTATGCTTCATGTCTGACTCACATCCAATCAATCAATTAATGTTTCTTGTGTGTGTGTGTGTGTGTGTGTGTGTGCATGCTAAACTGTTCCTCATATATTACAACTGTCAATCAAAGCTTGTTTAAAAGCATGAGACCTCATTCGGCTGTGGATTGGGTCCCATCTTCACACCAATGGCCGTCAGCCCATTTTGCATCCAGTCATCCGTCTTGTCGCATTTCAAGAATACTTTTAATATGTGATCAGCAACTCAAATGCAGGTTTAGGGCAGCATGCTTTCAGATGTGGTATGAGCTTGGACTGAAGAAAAAGAGGGAAAAAGGAAAACTTTGAACTCCTGCAGCTCATCAAATCCTCCTTGTCTTTTGTCTGGCCAATTCTCTGTTCTCACTTTTCAACATGGGGGATGTTATACGTTATTGTGCAGCATCGGCAGCGAATGACCCTCTGACAGGCCTGCGTTTTACCCCCACAAATATAATAGGCATGTAAAAAAAAGAGAGATTGTACTGGGCTGAAATCAAAGGTGAATAAGAGCTTTGTGCCAGAAAAACAATAAGGAACATTAAAGACAAATTCAGTAACCATTGTGCTGAGCCCAGATATTAGAACCAGAACCCGGTACAGACGGAGCCTGATGCAGGGTTTAAAAAACAGCTTGTAAGTAAAAGCAGTCTCTCTTTTAAATAATGATAGGTTTACCCTTTGAGCACATATATTGGCCACCTATACTTTAATATAGCATTATCAAGTTGTGATGTGGTTTCTTCTAAAGACGTGGTAAAGTCTGGTAAAAATTCTGTGAACATAGTAATAGGAGTTCCCAAGAGTATCTGAGACACACTGAGACTGTTGTTCAATATCGCTAAAGACCAATTTGGTCCTCCCCACATCCTGTCCGTGACCATTTTCTCGATGTCCTCCACAGCGTGCCTGGGAGAAAGAGGAGGCCTTTTGATTTTTATTTGTATTGAATAGGCATATGGAACAGGCATGTGTCTCCCTTGTTGCCTAACCTTCAATGATAAGCTGTAGGAAACTGTTATTTGTCAGTGCTATAAAGGAGATTGCTGCCCAGTGGTTTCAATTAACTTCAAAGCACTCTTTCCAGGCAGTAATAGTTATATCAAAACCTGAACTGTATTATTTAGGTTCCACGCTGGAGCTCTCAGAATGATTATGCACCCTGTTCAAAAGAGATTTTCTTTTCTTGCTGACTTTATGCATTCCTACCCCTCAATGCGATTTTTTTCGGCTCGGTTATTATATTTTCATATTTTTGTTTAGTACACTCTTTGTGTGACCCACTGTTACAGCTCTCAGACAACTGGTTGGAAAAACTAATGAATGCATACAACCCAGTAATATCTGGTTTAAGAATGATCCTTTACGCTTTTAAAACAAATAGGGTAATAAATAGTAGCATCAGCTTCCTGCAGGCAGTGTTTCGAGGGTCATATAAAGCTCTACAAATATTAGTAGTCTCTGATTTACTGCACCTCGTAATAGTTAGTGAAATAAGGGTTAACAACCCTGTCTTTGAATGTCACGGTGGCCCTTTTGATGGATTCGTGTTCGGCTCGGCGTAACCTTTGGCTTATGTACACGGAACCAGACGACCAGGGCCTATAAAAATGATTCACAAAATACATGCACTAAATACATGTTGATTAAGCCCCCATAAATGATCACACACGCACTGCAGGAAAAGGCCTGATGGTTGCATAAGGAAGAGCGTGCAGCCTGCTGTTAGATGTGGTGTACCTCCTTGGCTAGGATCGCTTCCAGACGCCATCGAAGGGGGCAGTTTTGCTAGAGCTGTGATTTGAATACCATGATCAGTGAACAGTTTTATAAGAAATCCATTAAAAAGTGAGGGTTGACATACAAAAGAGCCCTGTTTTAAAACTCATGCATGATGTGAGGCTGAAAGACATTATAAAAGTCTATATACAGGAGCACACATCTTTTCTGTGTGTCTGTGCCTCGCATGCTAGTCCTAATGCTAAAGGTTAGACCACTAAAAAAGTTCTAGAGTAACTGCTTTTACCCAGGAAATACCACAAAAAGTTGAAGTCATCTGCCTTCCTTGCAAAACAATGTTAAATGGTTTCAAAGAGGACAATAATAGCGCATTGCTGTTGATCAGCAAATGCTGTCTTTCAGCTTGGCCTCTTCGTCTTGCCAGCTTCTACTAAATATTTTAACTGACTTTCAGCTTAATCTCAGTTCTATACAACCTCAACAGATCAAAACGTTTTAAAATGTAAGCTAAAGAGCAATTATGGAATAATTAAGAGTTAAACGAATATTAAACACAAACTCTTTCAACCCAAATGTTTTCAGTTATTTTTTATGAGGGCTTCTCTGGAATTTCCCCTTGATGCACTATAAGCAAGCCATACTAAACTGCTAAAGACGTAAGTGGAGGGGTGCAAAATAAAGCTACAAATTTAATTTGTTATTGTGGTGATTAAGTACAAGCTGGTGACAGAGTTTTGGATGGTTTTCGTTATTTAAGAGTACATGTTTTTGTTTAATTGAATATAAATGAGGAAAAAAGATGAAAAAAGTGATAAAACTCTAAGTAAACAATTTGAAACCCTTAATGGTGAAATAATAAACAGTAATCTGTCAGTGATCAGAAGATCTAACTAAGAGCCTGTTGTGGGAATTACACAGAAAAATATGTTACTCCGCAGTCTGATGACAGATGTTTTACTTTCACTCTAACTTTGCACAAAGCTGCACACAGCACATATTAGCTTTAACTGTTTAAGTAAATAATGGATTTTTACAAATTCAAATAGATTACACATTACAAAGTACTATAAACATTAGACATAGACATCTTTTAAGATTATAGCATGGCTGTGGGATTGAAACAATTATTTAATTTGTATGACTTTTCAAAGTTTTAGTTTTACATTGAACGTGATTTAATTTCTGAAAAACTGTTGATTTATTAGCTGTTCACTTAGATTTGCTTTAGACACACATTGTTCTTGGCGGCTAAAACAATCATTGTGTAAAAACAATATTAATGCTGATTGATATTAATGCAGATATATTAATTGAGGTCTGTTCTCCAGATACAGTGTTTTTTTTTGCTTGTTTTTCTAAGGGTTACAGTTTCCCTTAACCACTGTTACATGGTACAATTAATTTGAACTAGTCTTTGTCAATGTAAATATATATTTTTAATGATACTATTGCAGTTTTTACCAATTGCATTTTTCAGGTAAATTTGTGGTAGGTAATTACGTAGGAAATTACAAAGACAATGTAAAAAGTGCTGCACTACTTATAACTTGATCTCACATGTTTCACAAGCATCTCAACCGATCTGTGATCAGCAGACGCCTTCTGTACAACTGTACTCAGCAGATCATTTATTTGCCAGTGAATGATTGTGTTTTAGTTGTTTCCATGAGGACTGTAAAATGAAATTCTTGTGTGTGTGGATAATGCCATACTGTGATCGATGTATCTGGGTTTGAGGTTTTCAGCAGCCGTTCATACCCAGTCGGAGCAGTATTACATTAGTCTCTCTGCTCCACTCAGCATGTGTTTAATTGTGTATTTGGTTTGGCATATGTGTGTATGGATGTTTGGTTTGGCCTGAGCCAGAAGAGTGGCTTCTGGTTATCCATCGTTTATTAATTGCTTTGATGTTCAAAACCCAAAAGCTGCTTGTTTCCATTTAGATGCAGTTGTTATATGATTCTGACTCAGTGAGCGCAGTGTGATGTCTGTGTGTGTTAAACATGACTCCTTATTAGCGAGAGCTGATGAGGTCATTTAGGGGATGTGTGTGCGTGTGTTTATGCGGTTGGCGATCATCAGTGGCGCTTCACTCTGTTTCCATCATTACTGGGAGAATTGTTTTCCAATTTCTGCATTATCACAGCAACTACCTCATCAAAAAGGCCTTTAGCTCTTCTACTGATAGATCAGTCTAGCCTGATTGTTTCATCTTAAGTCTTCACAGGTTCTTCGAACCCATACATTGCATTTTTCCACTTACAAAAAAGTGGCAACACTTCAGCGATAGACAGAGAAGAAGAAAAACAAGCACTCTGTGATGTTTCGTTTAATTGAACAGTGCTGTAATTCGTGATCTTTGCGATGATATCACCCCATCAAACAAACAGTCTGACCCCTCTTAATGTAAACACGCCCTTCAGACAAAAAGAGCCCGAAATAGACAGAGACCTACCGCACACCTAGCACTGACACTTTCCATAACCCTCGATCTCCCCCTCTCTGTCTCTCGCATTGTCAGGGAGACCAAAGCTGTCTGGGTAAAACCTTTTGAAGCCATCAAGTGGTTTTGCAAATTATGTTGTTTTGCGGTGCAGCGCTGGGCCAGATTAATGAAAGAATGTGTGACTGCATTAGAAGACAAGAGCTGCCGTCCTAAAACCGCCACAGCTTTTAAACGCATGTTGATCGCATATCTGCCGGCCAAGTCCTCATTTCAACATGGTGTCAGAGACAGCTTTTGGACGGCAGCCCGAGGTTTGGGCTTATTTGTCTTTTATAAAAAGGACAACTATCTGAGCAGTGCCAAGGCACCCTTAGGCTCTTTGATATGCTGAAGCAGGAGGAGCTGGACTGGGAAGGAACGCTTCGCTCAGCTGGTCTGCAGATGTGCTGGTGGTGGGCGTCCTCTGACTGAACCAGGATCAGATTAGTGACTTCTTTTTTCTTGCCCCAATAAAGAACACAAAATGCATTTGTATGTGTTAAAGGGAAAAAATCCCTCCACGGGCCAATAATTTGCAGGTGGCATTCGAATATGGCGGTGACCACATATAATGCTCCTCTTATCATTAAAGAAAAAAGGCTTGGCTGACTTTTAACTTTTATGGTGGTTGTGGGCTGAATTTTGAGTGTTTGGGGTTTTCTAACAACGGAATATGTGTCCAAGGCTTTAATAATTTATTTTCCCTTTGTTTCAACTGACATGGCAATTGCAACTGAAATGCTTGGCAAAACAATATTTACTGACATATCACTTTATTTATTTATTTGCAGAAAGTGTTTCCAGACGTTCTCATTAGTCGCCTCTCTCAGCCAGTGAATAAAGCATGTTTGTTTATCCTAACTGGAAAGGTGACAGAGACGTTGGCGTCAACACCACGCTGTCGTTCCGGGCTGCTGCAAAAGCCCAGGATGACCCCAACAGACGGGAACACGTCCTAATCAGACAGGAAGAGGAAAAATGCTGCCACCTGTCACAGTGAAGACCAGAGGACCATAAAAATAAAACAATGTTTGCTCAACATCAACTATGCACATGTGCAAATCACACTTCTCTCTTGACTTTTGCTTCATTTTTTTGCTTTTAAACCTATAAATCTGGAGATGCACAGCCAAAGACTATTGTGACCTACCCTGTGCACACAGACTGAGCCAAAAGCCACAGGAATGTTCTGAGTGTTTTTCAATGCTGTATCTCACATAAAAGTGATAAGAAATGTAGACTAATTACATGCTTTAAAGTGCTAACGCTCACCAAAAATCTCAGTCTGAGTTGCGTAAAGAATGTCAGTGAATGTAGCAATTAGAGATATCTTAACATGTGGTTAGCCAGTGCTGATGAGCAGGTGAAGGGACGCATATAATCATGCGTTTGAGTAGTAAACAGCATTTGGCCCTAAGCAAGCTGAGATACAATAGCACTCCCTTTGTCCCCCTCTAAATTTACATAGTAAACTGTTGACACTTTTTGGATGTGTCAGATTTTCAGAGTGGTGAAACTATAAACCTAGCATGACCCCTTTTTATATGCCTCTGACCTCAGCTCCCTGCCTCGTAAATCAGCTCTAATTAAAAACGCAAAGAAAGGCCGTTATTGCAAAGCTACACCGCAGAAAACATAAGACAGCCATTTTGAGGCTTTACCCAGCATGCTTTGCAGCTGGTAATTAGTTGGAGATGGCAGATTAAACATGATTTTGAGAGACAACAAAATGCGGATGGCAGACTGTGGCTTTCTCAAATCCCAAATTCCTCTAGAGACAGAGAGGAGTCTGTCAGAGGGGAAACACTTGATTTAGAGCATTATTTCAGTAAATTACAGTCAGCTTCAGGGGCAGGCCAGAATGTTTTAATTGCTTACATGAAATTATAAAGTGAAATGCTGCGCAAATGTGTTTAAAGAGAGACAGATGCTGGAGCGTATTTTTGGGTTTGATGAGCATATTTTCCAATCCTCTCTGTCTCTCTCTCTCTCTCTCTCACACACACACACACAGACACACTTTCTCTAAGTCTTCATGGTCCTTTTCTAAACTCATCTCTTTATGTCTAATGGCCAATTTACTGCATGAGTGCATACTCTGTCTCTCCTGCTCATGCTCTATGAGACATTATCATGCTTTGATTAAACTGTAGTCTGTGCCAGAACAGACAAATTTCTCTATTAATAGTTGAAGAGGTGACTGAGGTTTTTTGGGATAACATCTTGTCAGATTTCATTGTGCACAGTCTTGAATAAAGCCTTGTTCTACAGACCATATACTTTGGCCTTACACAAACTCTGGAGCCTCTTAATTCTATATATTATACCTGCGAAGGCCTGTAAATTGCCTTAAACAGTCACCCTCTGTGTGTTTGATACTGTGACATCAAAATCACTTGCAGATGTAAACTTAAGTCACTGGCCATTTTCAATATTTTTGCGGTCATGCGGATGAATCAAGTGTCACCAGAAGTCATTTTCCCTGCTGACTGCTGGTTTGGCAATGTCAGGCCGGCTGATTTCTGCTGATTCTGTGGGAAAAATCTGTGTGTAGCAACTGTATGTCTGAGTGTTTGCTTGTAAGCCCTTGTTGTGAAGCATAACAACAAAATAAACGCCACCGACAACGACAGCAGCCAAACCCAATCTGTCCCAGTAGTGAAGAATAGAAAAACAAAAAAGACAGATACAAATAAAGAGCCAAAAAGAAACAGATAGATGAAGTTACATGAAAATAGATGAAAATGAAGTGATGAGGCAGAAGACAACAGAAACGCAAGAGACAGAAAGCTGCCCTAAGGGGTTTTGCTGTTCCTTTAGCAGAAGCATAAGACCATGAGAGGCTGGTTTGACTTTAGACGCATTTCTTTCTCTCTCTGTCGGCCACATGTCATGCCGCAAAGTCACCTGCCGCTGCAGTCACGGTTCTGCGATCTGCCGCACAGATGTGTGCGTGTGTACCCGAAACATGTCTCGTGAGACTAACAGCAGGCCTGAGGGATAGACAGTTGCTTCTGGACTAAAACTGTGTTCTTTTCAGCGCGTGTGAGCAAAAAGAGAAAGCAGAGAACGTGGAGAGTCTGATGGTAGACATCTTATCTGTCGGTCTATGCTGCCTCCTACTGCCAGTATTTGTATCTTAGCATAATACTCTTTAGACAGAGGGAACAAGAAATGGCCTAAAGAAACCTACAGCAACCTGTATGTGCCCAGACATTGTGTTAAAGGAAATCTAGCTTCTTGCTTAAAAGCCATTGCTAAACGTTTTTTATCAATTTAATACATTTTAGTTCATTTTCATTCTGCAATTTCCCACCCATTCCAGAAGCCCAAGGCAGGAAACTATATTATCCTTCCGTATTTCAAAATTATTTTTTAATTCCATTATATTCTGTATTTGCAAATTATGTACTATATATACAGTAAGTAAGTTGTAAATAC
Source organism: Botia almorhae (assembly GCA_036877575.1). NCBI lineage: Eukaryota > Metazoa > Chordata > Actinopteri > Cypriniformes > Botiidae > Botia > Botia almorhae. Next base: position 54,357 of record JAZGTJ010001136.1, on the reverse strand, counting down.
AGAATTCTTAAAATTGGGCTTAAATGAATATATTTTATATATTCATATACTTTATAATTCAGGGCTTTAAACAATAACACATAGAGAAGGTTACTCTGGAACGTAGAAAAGTCTTCACAACACAATGTTGTAGCTGTTCTACTATCACAATAGGAATTACTGAGACATGGAGCATTTTCATAGTGTTTTTGTTAGTAAGGGAGGGACAGACGGTTTTCGTTTTACCCTCTCCACTGCTTTGGCCTCTGTGCTCTTCCCCACACCGCCCCGGCTGACCTCTCAATGATAGATATCAAATTTAACCATTTAATTGGCTGTAATAAAACAAACACAAAGACAACTTTGTTTAGTGAACAGTACAGCCAACTGATCACTGAGGCATGCCAGGGCTAGTATGTGTGAATAGGGAGTTTTTCCCCTCTGAAGAGAAGAAAAGAAAGGAGGGAAGAAGGGAAAAAGAAAGACAATAGTTCCAATGTGAATGGGGCCCTGTGTATCTTGTGTTGTGATGGGGACTATAGCCTTTTTATCTGGTCCTCCTCAGGTGTGTATGTAAGTCTTTTTGCTTGCCTAGTGTGTATATTTGTGTGTTGAGGTTGAATCTATAACTTAATTTGTGTGTGCGCTTACATTCATTAGTAATTTAGTGTGTGTCTGTCTGTGTGTGTTTGTGTGTGTGTGTGTGTGAATGAGTGCGGACAGAGTTGTTTTGTCAGCAGCCCTGTTCTCGAGGGATTGTTTGGAGTTGTGGTTCCCTGCTGGAATATAGGAGTGGATTCCTTCCGCGGGCTGCACTGAGAGCGCGCTGCCAAATTTCTCTGGCTAGGAGCAGCACGGCGCTCCAGGGGCCAGGCCAGCCCTCCTGCTCATCCCACAAACCCTTTCATGTTCCCCAACCGCAGGCCAAGAGCGGCGCCTTACTCCTACAGCAGCACCAATGCATGTGTCTGCCTAATTCCTGAGACATGATGACAGTGGCCTCCCAGCCACAAGCAAAAAAAAGCTCTCGCTCTCTTACTTGCAACCTTTGCTCTCCTGTTATGTCTTTTCATTATTTCCATCCAAAATTCTCTAAATTGCTCTTTATCACTTTTTTCTGTCTGTCTGTCTTTCACCCTCTCTCTGTCCTTTTCTGGTTTGTGTATCTTTAATTATTACTTTCTTATACTGACATTTTCCAGGCGTAACAGACCACAGGTTTTCATGCCACATGTGTTTCTTTGCAAACTTTTTGGCTCTTATTCTCTATTGTTTATCACCCTTTCTTTTCTGCCCTATATGTGACTTAGGGAGGGGAAGTATTGGCAGCATAGGGGAACTACAGTGATATCCCAGAGGTATGCTAAGGGTAATGTGGTACATATTTTGACTGATTGTGCCACCATATTTAGTTCTTAAATGTTAAAGCTACATTTAAACTATATCAATTTACCAAATAAATCTAAAATGATGACAAATGAAAGTTAAACCCTCTATGCTTTATTCAGCGAGAGGCAGAACAATCTCTCCATCTTAAATTGAAGCTGCTCAGATCAGAATTTTGGAGATGATTATCACCTCTAATTGTTTCTCACTTTATTGGATTTTTTTTATTAATTGGGAGATTTTAAATCAAACCAGATTTTTTAAAAAAATTTATCAGAGTATTTTAAAAGCACTATACTATTTTTCAAGATTATAAGAACTGTCAAAATATTAAATTGCATAAAATCCCCACCACAGATCAGTCTGTGCTTTCACACAAGATTTGAGAAAAAGTGTTTTGTCTCTTGAGATGAGATACAACAAAATTACACATCAACTCTCGTGCTACTGTACATGCCACTGTAGTCAGAATAAATGCCAAATGTAATTTGACAAAATCAAGGCTGTGAGGAGTAGAAGTTCAGTCGGTTGAAAATGTCCTAATGTTGTGTGCCTGGATGCCAATTGTTCAGCTGGTGAAACATTAAAAATATGTCTTTCTTATCATACAAGATAGGTTGTGAAAATTTTATATGACCTAAGGCCTAACACAGTATAACATATTGAACAGATTTTAATCCCTTACATCTCTGTTTTCATATTAAATATGATATCTAACCTTATTCTTTTGGGGTAATGTATTTTGGGGTTCATTTTCTGGAGTATATTGGGGGACAATTTTCTCTACTTAAGTTTTCATAAATGTGTAAGTATATAACTGTATAAATAGTAATAATAAAAACCTATAGATAAAATATGCAATATAATCACACAAAACACAGTTTCAAAATGGCTATGACATTATACTACAGTAAAACCAGCGATGCACTGCAGATTTGTGGCAGTAGTCTTTTCTCAGAGGATACGCAACATTGGTTGGCATTGCTAGCCTGTGGCTGCTATTACATGTGTTGAGTTTCACCACCAGTTTCCTATGGCTTACTGCGATGCAGTTATTCGTGGAGCAGTGTCGCACGGCACACACTTCTCCCGTGAATATCCGCCGCTCTGTTTGCCAACTCAAACAGCCCTTGAAAGCTGCTGACGTCCAATCCAATATCCTCAGGCTTTTTAAGATGTTTGAGTGTTTTTGCTCTGCTTTTCTGTAACATATTCGAATTTGACCAGAGTTTGAAATCCTCAGTCATTAAATCCTCAGTGAGGCACCCTGAAACCTGCAGAGTTTATTTTATTATGGGATGTTCAGACAGCCGCAGAGCAATTTTAGTAACCGTGGCAGCAGCCATGTGTGTTTTAGCACTGGGGCCTTATGTGGCGTAGTGACCCCTAAGATAAACAAAGCAGAGAGATGAGTGTTTGTGTGTGTGTGCATGCACAAGTCTGATTTTACATTTCTGCATAGTTGTCTGTATTTGTTTATGTGTGTGTGTAATATGCATGTACGCTGGAAACGAGTAGGTGTATTTAGGCGACCGTCTTTGAATAACACTGGGCAAGACTTTAAAGCCGTCTATTGTCTGAAGTCCATCTCAGTCGTTTTCAGAGCAGGGCCACTAAAATGCCTCCCCCTCACTGACACTAGAGAACACAACTAAATTTATCTTCAAACAGCCTCTCTGTCTATGAACCAACCCAAGCCATTCGACTCTGGTGCTGAATGTATGCCTGAAAAACTGTGTGACCCAGACTTTAACCTCTCACTCAGATCCTAAGAGGAATTATTTTAACTTCTTTTCACTTTCTCTGTCTCTCTTCTGATGTACCTTCTCTCCATTTGCAGGTCTGAGGTGTCCCTCTCAGCTTCCGACTGTCTGATGTATAACTTATAACTCCATCCTCAAGACCATCAAATACAGGTAGGATGCCATGTATAAGGAAAAAACTACATCCCCTGAACTGACCAGCCAAGAGGCGGCCACCCACATCTCCCAAGAGCACGAGGGGTGGCTGTGGCTTTCCAGTGAGAGCTGGGTGGGAATACGGGAGACTGTTAAGGCGGCTGGGAAGTAAAGGAGTAGTAAGGCCATCTTTAAAGGTAATTGTGTATTTGTGGGGTAGGAAAAAGATTTGAGGGGGGTCCCATATGTAATGAATGTTTGATTGAGGTTTGACGCCAAACTGTTGGGTGGTCCTACCCTGAATCATGTGCCCCTTTAGCCCCCGACGCTGATCCCCTTCCCCCTCTGTCCTGCTCCACTCAGGTGGAACTCACCTGTTCAACTGTGACTGGGTCAGAACAAAGGGATGGCCAGAAACCCACAAGCATTGGCGCCTGACTCTCTCTGTTTGTCTCTCTCTCTTTCTCTCGCTCGCCTGCCTCCGTAACCCACTCATCACATTACCTCACATCAAAAGCTATAAGCTAATTACAAACGACTGAGGCCATGCACGCAATAAATACAAAATCAACATAATTGATTTAATCCTCTCAGCACTCAAATGAAAGACACAGAGTGAGAGGAAAGAAATAGAGAGAAATCTGACACAGTCAGCCAGAAGTTACAGCTCAGTTTCGCTCCTTTGCTGGAATGGAAGCTGGATGAAATAAACAGTGAATGTCAAGTCTGTGACAAAGAAACGAGTGTGACAATAATTCACACAATGATGCAACAGAGAGGAACAGGGAATGAAAGAGAAATAAATGTCACGTTCAACTTTCAACCAATGACAGCAAATGGTCTTTTTAGTGTCGCTCATTTCGGGTGTTTTTTGGGTGGAAAAGGAGATATGTTTTATATATATGCCTCAATATGCATCTTAAAAGCTGAGGAGCCACTATTGGTGTGGAGCGTGAGCATTTATTTATTCATAACATCTGAGCTGGCCCGTGTCACGGGCTGAGAGCCGTTCCGTGTGCTGTACACCTTAACCGCAGCTGAACGTGCTAAACTTGGATTCAGAGTGCGATGCCTCCCTCTGTTCAGATTTACAGGGCAAAGCAACCACACATCAAATCAATGAAGCGTTTGCATATGAAAGCACAGCCTGGTAAATTTCTCCTCCATCTGCTGTGGACTGTATATGGTTTCAAGGATCTCTAAATGGTAATAAGTGGATTTGTACTTATTTGAAATGACCAGATGACAAAATCATAATCAAGTCATATCACAGAAGGAGTAAGTTATGACGTTTTGGCTAAAGGTTACATGGTCAAAAAATATATGCATGGATAAATTGTGATTTAATGGCCATGTTAACGTAGCAAGGGTGCACACAAATGCAGAATACAAAAGAAATAGACAGAGAATATAAAGGAGTGTCTGCTGTACAAGTCAGCCATCTAATGGACAACAGAGGAACAAAAGAAGTTTAACACACTGTGTCATAAAGACTGACTATGCTGTGACTCTAGCATGAGGTTTCAAAATATCTAATGTTTTTCCAAAGTAGTGATGGCAATATATTAGAATAGCTTTTATATCTCACAGTTAGTCTAAAACCTCTGTGGGTCAGGTTTAGTTAGCTGTTTGCTCACTTAACAGTGTCTGCCATTTTTTATTTATTCTGATAAATATACTAATAATATTGAGTGTACCTTTTAAAGGAACAGAAAATAAGTGGTAGGCACTTCAGATAATCAGTGCATACATTTATACACTTCAGTTATTTGTGCATATATATATATATATATATATATATACAAGAACATATGAATAAATATATCTGTGTGTGTCACCTTTCCAGGTCTCTGCCTCTCGGTGTCTTCTCAGTCTTGGTCTGTGTTATTATCTAATTTTTTTGTGTAAGTAACCTCAAATTATCCATAAAACAAAGATGCTAGAAATCTCTCCACTTCATCTGCTACTAATTAATGTTTTACAGCAAACAATTACAGCTTACTGGAGCCTTGGAGCAGAGGATACAAACACACGCAAGCACACATGCACACACACATATACAGGCAAATAAACAAACATACCAGTTTATATATAATAGGCAATGTGGAAATGTCTGAAATGTATGAAGCAGAAAAAGGGGTGAGAGAAAAAAGAAACATATAAAAGGTTCTCTTTAAAATTTTAAAACAGACAACACAATCCTTGGCAATGAAGGTTTAACTGTATTTTTGATGAATGCTGACTATTTAATGCACACTATCATACCCGTATAATATCTGTTCATTTAAAAGACACAGCACACAGTAACAGGTGCCTAATGCCGCAGTTTCAGTTATATTTCACCAGAGGCTCTTATAATCATCCATCCAAGAGAGAACGATAGATAGAGAAAGAGAGAGAGATGTGAGAGGGAGAAATATTTCATTTAAAATTGCCTGTGATATCGTTTTCCCTTTAAACTATGGAAAGAAAGAATGAAACGTTGGGCTTTTGAAAAGCACATTATGCAGAAAGCAATTAACAGATACACTGTGTGGTTAATTTAGTGATAATACCCCAGCAGCTGGAACTCGTGCTAGTTCAAGCTGTTTTATCCTCAATCCAACTGCTTTTGCACTGACATGAGCACTAAAGCCGAAGAGGATTTGACCATAATGAAGACGACACATATAGATATGAAACAGCACCATTGGGAAATAGAGATTATCTAACAATAACATGAATCTGCAATATATAAGTATGTGAATGTGACTCGTGTATCTGAGAGAGGGGAGCTGAGTTTCTGCACATTTGTGTTTAGGTTTGATTTCAGCCTGGATTTAGTTTGGTTTTAGATCCATTTTTAGTCTGTCTTTTTTCCCTCAGTGGTAAGCATTGGCATGCATTTAAAGCATCTTATTGCTATCCACCACAGATGTGCGGCTAGCAGGAAGTATTGTTATGTTCTGTGGAGAAATGAAAACGCTTGAACCCTTACATATTTTGATGAATGCATAAACATATATATAGTACTAATTTACACATTTGTGTGTGTTAAACACTAAACCGAGCATTTCCCAGAAACAGAGAGACAGCACAGTTAAAATGGGCTTATATGAGTTGTTTTTCTTTCATTTCTTCAGACCGCAACGATTAAAGCAGTATGTGGATTCTATTTCTATTTTTATAATCCAAATGTATTTTGTTATTGGATCTGCTCTGAACCAGCTCTGAATAACAAGCAGCATCTCTGGCCATTACTGGTGACTGTCAAAACAAACACAGAGTAAGAGATTCTCATCCACCCTGTTGCATACCAGCATCCCCCATCAAATACTTATCCAACTAAAAACTTTATCTTAAAGTTGAAGAACATTTTTTGTTTTTTAAATACAATGCATTGATTATAAATTCAACAAATTATGTGAGTTGTTGCACGGTATATCATATCAATAATGGCAATGTTTTGTACAGGCCAAAATAACTATTTTAAGGGGGGGGTACAAATGTTTTATGTTTGAAATGTCCTGCTTTTCATGCTGCATTATTGTTTTGCTAGATAAACATTTATAAAATTTTTCTCATAACAAAAATATGGGACATGCTTTAAGTTTGGGCTGTTTTGGAATGCTTTTAAAAACAGTAAGGGGACACCAAAGGGTACCCTATTCGTAAAAAAGGGCCTTAAATTTGCTCCCAGAATGGCATGCCATTGTCCTAACACTGAGCTCTCACACACACACATGCTCTAAACTTTTTATATCACCATAAACCCTTAGTATCATTTAGTGCACTTACTTTCAATGTGTTTAGCAGTTAAATCCCAAATGCAAATCGCGAAGCCATTCCACATATGGCACATTTGTTTTGTTGTTTGGAAACTTATTGTTAAACGAGAGAGAGAGAGAAGAACATGATGGAAAGAAAATAAATAGCACTGCAGTTTGCAGCACAAAGTAAGTGGCAAACATTATGAGAGTGAAAACCATTTTAAAAAATCTTAATTTATGGCCACGGTCTGTTTGTCATTTGACTTGGCTACTGCTCTGTTGCATAAGTAAAAAAAGTGGATAATTATATTCACGAACAAAAAAGCTAAATGTGCTCTCTAATAAGGGTCTGAACAACAGAACACACACAATCATACACACACAATGTCATGGCATTCAGATCCAGATGTGAGCTTTGAATCCAACATCACATGGATCCACTTTAATCTCAGTAGGAGAGAAAACAAGGGAGAAAGAGATAAGTCAATGATTCTCATCAAGATGATCTTTTGTCTTCTTGTTGTTTCAACAATCACCTGCCCACAAGTTAACACTGCCCCGCCAATACTGTTTGTTTCCTTGATTAGGTTAACACCATTTCATACTATTGCTCTCTCAGTCTCTTTATCTCTGTTTCTCCCTTCCTGCACATTTTGTCTACTCACCTGTTCATATGTTGTGACTCAATTGGTTAAATAAAACATGATTAAAAATGAAATGATGACAAATGATGTTTCTTTTGTTGCTGACTGATGATTTGTTGAACAAACATGCTTTAGATGCTCTGACACAAATATATTAGCTGAAGAAGAAATGTAGTATTTATTGAATGGCCCAATTGAAATTGTCAAAACAAAGTAACAATACTAGGGATAATTAAAGGGATATTAAAAATGCATCATCTTAACACATCCTGTCACTTCGATGGTTAATCTTTATCAACAGCGTGTCCTATGACAAAATGACAATATAGCAAGAAAGCACCTGAACTTGTGAGTATACAAGTTAACTCAGCTAACAAGAAACATTCTCAGAACATTGGCTACCATTCTCTAAAAGTTATCAAAAATGTTCTTGCAATAACATTAGTAGATCTTTTTTTAATGTTATATAATATATATCAAAAACATTATTAAGTAGTTAGTGGAATGTTTTTAAAATATTACAGAATTGAAAATGTTTGAATAGTGTATTTTTAACCAAGCAATAACAATAATACAATGTCTAAAAAACTGGATGTTTAAACATTCCTAGAACTTTTAAAACATTAAAAGCATTGAAATACATTTAACTGTTTTGCTACTTAATAGATAAACGTTACAGAAACAGCCTTACAACCCAAACTTGTTAGCTGGGAAGGTGCAGGTTTGCATGCCCATGCAGCAAACTCATCCCACCTCATAAAGAAAAAAGGTTTTGAAAATGGAGTGACTGAGAGAAATAAAGGAGAAGAAATCAAAGGACAGCCGGTGTTACTTCCTCTTTTCCTGTATTCATCCTGTGCTCTTTCTGTTCGCAGGTGTGATTAGCATCCTGTGGGATCAAGAACTTTAAAGGCAGAAACCTTAAGGAGACCAAACCAGCTGCACTGCAGGCAGAGAGAGAAAGACAGAGGAGCAGGAAACTTCAGTTATATCAAATGCAGATCACCACATACATCCATTTCTTCATAGAAAGGAAGTTGAGACTTAAAATAGCTCAGTGAACATGAAAGCTCAGTCTGATTTCTGGTGTATATTTTAATCATTTGAGCATAATACATTTTGACAGTAATAGCAGATGTGTAAAACACTTTTAGTTGTCACTGCATTTAAGATGCCTATTAAATATTGTATTATTGTTTAAATAATTTATTATTTATCATTATTTTAAGAAAGTAATCATTTACCAGACTCTTTTATAAAAACTGACGTATGTTAAACTTTTTACAAGGAAAATCCTTGCAGCAAGCTGAGGCTTATTGTTTTGCTCAATAACACAGTAGTGCAGCTAAAGGTTTGTTTCTTAAGGCTTGAACCTAAATTCTTCAGGTTGCAAGTCCTGCTCTTGAACTACTGACACACCACTGTGTTTTGAGTATTTCTCCTTTAAAATATCGTTGCATAAGACATTAAATGTCTCCGGGCAGCTGGTGTTGTGAGAATAAAGCAAGTTAAACTAAAGACAGAGCTGTCTGTCTTGCAGACTGCTGCTCATTATCTCTTTCTGGTTCTTACAAGGCCTCATGCCATACTTACAAGCATTGGGCATTGGTGTGCCTGTTGTCTGTTTTTGTTTTGGCTTTGTTGTAACACGAGAACACAACACAGACACAAGCAAACATGGTGTCACTCAGCCACAAGCACATACTGCAGGCAGTTGTGGTCTCTCTCTCTCTCTTTCTCTCTCTCTCTCTCTCTCTCTGTGTGTTTTTCCTATTCATCCCCAGCACTGTTTTATGGGCTAGTTCACATCTTTGCAAACTTGATTTTGACATGCTGAAACATTCCCTCCTTGTCCATGCGCGCTGTCAGCACATCCACACTAAGCAACATTCATCGTCCATTTTGAGCAGCTCAACTCTCTTTCTCTGTCTCTCTCTCTCTTTCTCTCTTTTTCTTTGCCATCATAGCAAGACCGCTAACAGCTGTCCGTTTTTCTGCAGTGTAGCCTGTACACTTCATTCCCAGAATGATCTAACAAATGTAAAAATCTGAAAAAGCAATAAAGACGCAAGAAGATTGAAGCCGTACATTTTGGTAATGCACGCCGTGTCTTTGATGTTGAAATCTTTTCCTCGCTGCTGCTGCTGAGATTATGTCTCTCTTGTTTTATACATGTTGCTCCCATCAGAGCGAAGGATCGCTAATGGTTAGCACATGGCTAGCTTTTGTCTGTGCGGTTTTAGTTTGTTATAAAAGGCCCGTATCAGATCTCTCTCGCTCTTCGCATTAGGCTGAAGTGTGAGACAGGTTTTAACGGGTGTAATTTGGCTTTGATGTAACTGTGAGACTCATTAAGGCCCCGCTCGCGTGTGCACACACACACCAGTGTGAGTTTTCGTTATGTTTTGACTCAGTTGCCTTTGTGTCTTTGCCTTCCTAAATACATCTGGCGACCATTCAGACACGCACTGCGTGCACTAACATGAACACGAGAGGCATTAGGCCGCTGCTTTTCCCCTGCGCTAACACCTCGCACATGATCGCACAAATCCAACGCACCTAACATTTGGTTTTAGTAGAAGGGTCCCTCTAACACTGACCTGATATCAGCTGTAGTTTCATAATGTTGCAGGCTACAGGAAACTAGCCCTAGATCAGACAAGACGGAAACACTCTCACCTGGAGTACAACATTCCTAATTCATCTTTCAATCCAAATGAAAATCCATCCCTCATTTCATCTCTTTTGGGAAGAAAAGCTCTTTCCATAATTCTCCACAACCCAACAGAATTATGAAAGAGTTTGTGCTCATAAGGATTGTACTGCTGAGATCTGCTGTCAGAGCTAGAGAAATGTCCTTTATAATTTTAAGCTTTGTTAATCATCGCTGTTAAATCCTCATTAATGTCCATAATCTTCATAAAAACACTCTAAACCAAAAGCAAACAGTGGATCATAATGAATCCTGTAAGGGCAAGCAATTGGACAATGTCATAAATAAAACAGAAGTTGTACAGTTTCCAAAGCAATGGATAATATAGTAGATAATATTCTTTCGTTCAGTTGCACATATCAAAATGATGTTATAATAGCCACAGGTTTTCAAAACATCACTGACAATAAAGCCTAATAGCTCATCACTCAATACATGATTCTCTGTCTACGGTTCATTCTCTGAACTGATGACATATTCAAATGTAACAATAAGAATGTCTGGAAAGTTACTGCATATCATATCACCTTAATTCACTATTCATGGCAATGGTTTACTATTTATTAAAATGGCTGAAAGCAGCATATGGGAACAACAAAAAGAAGAGATTGACTTTTTCAAAGTTTGAGTATTTAATATTCTATTTGTGGCAAACTGCTCAAATGTCTACATGCCAATAACAATTTCTGCAATTATTAAATGCATTTTAAACCCCAACTCTGCAACTGAATAAAACTAGCTCTACATACATGAAGGATTTCAAAGTCTGCATAGCTATTTGTTAGTATAAATTACAGATATTCAAAAATGACTTTTTCTGTGGTGACTTAGTTTCTTGTCTACACACAATGCACAAAATAGCATATTAAAACAAATGAACAAAGTAACTATATTATTATTATTTGCAGTTATAGACTGGCATCTAAAGAAAGGAGACCCAACATCAGCCTGTTGGCAAAACAGAAGATAATTGTATATTACGATAAGATAATTGTCTTAATATAATTAGGTAATATAATTGTAATTGCTCTATTTTTACCCACAATTATTTCTTTGTTATATTTGACATAATTGGGTAATACTTTGCTTATTAAAGAATATATAAATATTTTTCTTCTATGTGGTTTAGAATATAAACCTTAGATTGCTCAGTTACATACAAATGTTTTCAAGGAAAAATACTTTTGCAAGTTTTCTGAGTAAACTGTGATTGTATGAGCATAAATTATCATAAACAACCACAGATGAAAATGTTTCCAGTACTTAGAGTAACTCTAACTCAATAACTGTGCTTGTATATTCTGCCTTGCATGAAGTCTAAAATGAAACCTAAAGCCTTAGATAAACAATTAACTCTGCATTATGTACCACAAGCCTTTTGCAAGTGTAATAAACAAGGTGTTTTTTGTCTTTTCTGTTAAAAGAATTTAAGATAGACCTTCTCGACTTTGTCCGTAAAATTTCCAAAAGACTCTGCAGCCAGGGAGACATAGATTATATAATGTAAAAAATGTTTTTTCTCTGACTTTAACTGATCAAACTCATATATCTAAAAGCTGAAAATCTTAAACTGACCAGCAGTTGACACCACAGAAACTTAAACTTGTTCTCTTCGTTTTTTATTGTGCACATAAAAAGTTGGTTTTGTCTTGAAACGGTTGCATCTGGCAGTCACAGCTTTTTGACTGATAAGCTCTTCATAGGGTGACTCATTTTTGATAAAACATCTGTGTTTTTTCAAGTGTGACCTGGGTCTCTTTCTCTTTTCCTCTCTCCACCCCCAATCTCTCTCTCTTTCTGGGTCTTTCATTTATTGCCAGAAAAATATCAATAACATAATGCCACAAAGCTGTTACCAAAAACCAAGCCATTAAAACGTCTGTTTCATGATACAGATCTTATTTTCCCCAAGTATGCTACACATCTTTTGTAAATTTGAAGCTTTTGTCATCAGCGATTACATTTATTTCTACATGTGTTTAAACCTGAACAGAATTGCATGATATCTTTTTAAAGAACACATGACTGTTAATCTTTATTTCACAACAGTGTGGCTTATTGTATCTCTAAACCATTGTGAATATGAAAGGTATATTCACTATTGACAGTAGACATACTACCTCATGACTATTGTTTCTCTACAATACAACAGTACAAATAATCTGTTTCACATCCATTTTTTTTAAGCAAAAGTTGCCTAAAACCATTTTCTTAGTTCTTAAGGGCCCCTCCACCAAAACTGTTGTTCTGTTAGGGGAAAAAATTAAAGCATTTAGTATTCAAAGGCAAGCATTTGATTTAGCAGTAATGAAAAGTAGAGTCAAATATCCTTTTGAGAAAAGAAAGAGAGTAAGGCATTAACATGATCTGCCATGACATTTCCCTAGATCAATCTGGACTAAAAAGGTTTACTTCAATTGGGTGTGCATACTTAAGTCAATTATTTTTCCAAGGATAAAGTGGAATACTGGAACAGGGATCCAACAGATGTCACTGAACCTCTACATCCTGAAAACTCAATAAGCCCAAATATCCCTTAATTAATCAACAAAAGCATCGTTTTGAAATGCTTTCCTCTCCTCTTAACCTCACAGGATTTTTGCTTATTTGTTGGCTTGCTGTTGCCCAAAGAAATTTACAGCCTTCATTTTTGGTGATTGTTTTTGTGGCACAGAAGTTGCTGCCTCGTTGGAGTTAGCATTTAATCATCTTGCTTGCCCCTGTGGAATTCGCTAATGACAGTCCCCAGAACAGCTCTCTGGGCATGCTCAGTGAAAAGAGCAGAGAAATGTGGGCTGCGAGCATGTTTGTCCTATGAAAAGCTGTTTCTGTCACCAGCCAAAGCTGTTGTTTAACAAGTGGAAACCTCATCACAATTAAGCCTTGGTGGTTATGGCTTGGCAGTGTAGAGATGGCAGAACCCTTTTCCAGTCTTTCACAGTTTTTCTCCCTTTTTTTGGCACTCTTTTGCCTTGCCTGTGGTTTTCATGACTAAACATGACAACAAACAAACAAACAAATACATAAAACTGTGGTTTTATAACCTCAAAACAACCAAAAAAACATTGCAAAACCTTGTCAAAACTCTCATGACAGTCGATACTGTGAATAATAAATGTGATTATTAGGATTTAGGGGGAGAGCAATTTGTTGGACAGGTTGTGTTTGTGGCGAGGCGGTCTGGCTGGTACAGATCTCTGGATGTGTTCAAGGCAGAAGAGAGCTTTGATCTCATTTATTTAGGTGTGACAACTATTTGGCTACATAAAGCACCGGGATGGAGAGAGGCCTCCTCTGGTTAGGGCCATATGACCAAATCCAAAATGTGAGAAAAGGCAAAAGTCTTTATCAAAGGACAATGAGGAACATGGAACATACCAATCCATAATCTGGAAAATCATTGTAAATATAAAAGTAGTGATAAAATAGGGATAATTCATCCAAAAATAAATCTTTCTTCATTCATGTTGTTCAAAACCCAATACCATTGATTTTCATTTGTCTTGTTATTAATCATAACACAAAGGTTAGAATGACTAGGAATCACTATTTCTCATTAAAATTCAAAGTAAATAATGTAATATTGACAATAAAATGTTTATTTGTGTCTATTAAGTCACTTATTCAAAGTGACTTACAAAAGAGAGGAAAGCAAAAATGAAATGAAATTCAACATGTTCCTGTCAAGCATTGATGGAAACATGTTTACATGGGATGAATTTCAGCACGTGTCAGGAAAACGTAATGTACAATAAGTGATGCATGTCGTTGACAGATTCATTTTTGTTTATACATTTTTGTTTAGTTTTTCAGATTTTCTCTTCTTTCATATTCAAAAGAGCTACACTCTTAAGTCACAGAGGTCAATTGTCCAGCCTTGGTCATTTGTGATGTGTTTTATGGTCCCTGTTTAATGACCATACTGCACTCTTAATACCCAGGGAATTGCTACTCTGCAAAACCTCATTCTGAAAACACTAGACCAACATTAACCATGCCCAGTCTCCAAAGACCGTAATATAAACCACACTGAAATCTCTCTTATCCTTTAATCCAAATAATATTTATAAAAAATATGGCCACAGTGCATAAAGAGGTCATACTATATTTAACATGTTCTTTTATTGTTAAAAATATTACTGGATTTATTTAATTAAAGTTTAATGTGCTTTTACAGTAATAGGATAACACAGCAAAGACACATGTCTACATATCTGAGTGCATGAAAGGAAACAAAATATAATTTTATGTGCTGTCTGTTGGCCACACCTATCTTTAATAAAAACTTATATTTGCTTTAAACTAATAAACCTTGTCTGCAGTATAGGAAATTAGCCTATTACCCCTGCAGTTAATGAGTTGCATATTTTCTAAGAATCTGCAGGGGTAAAATGTTATTGCTATTTTGTCATAATTTGGCGACCTTGTTTTTTCTGCCTTTTATTATTTCTTATGGGCTAATTAAGCTATTAGCCTCTAGAAATTCTTGTGCTTTCATGGCAGAATTGTAATGTTCTTCTTTAGACTCATGCCAAGAGCTGTAAGCTGTTCTGCAGAGCTTCAGCCCTGTCTGAAGTGTGGGAGAGGTGAGAGAGTGCAAGACCTTTCATGAACTCATAAAGAACAATATCTACACCTACAGTGATTTTGTCATGGTATCATGTGTTTTCTGTTTAGTTAGTTCAAACCCAGTTCAGACATGGTTACAATGTGTATATTGGGTGATTTATATGATGAGGTTCTTACTGTACTCGTGGCTATAGATGGATGGATGGATGGATGGATGGATGGATAGATAGATAGACCTCTCAGTGTCTATTGATTTCTTCTTGAGTAAAAGATCATTCAAAACTTTTTCTTACTGCAACTTTTCTTACTGCTGTCTCTTTCAATATAATTTGTAACTTCTGTAGAACGACTTTACCAAAGGTCACAGCGTGTTTACCTTTCATTAGCTTTTTTGCTCCGTTAGTGCAAGCATTACAATGAAAACACACTGCAGCCACAGATCTGTTAAAACATTTCTGCTGTCAGCAAACGCTGAAGCCTGATGGCAAATAAATATAATTTATCATGGTGTTTGTGTTAGCACTTTAGTTGCTCTTTTTTACCTCAGCTGAGCAGAAATGCTCAGTCAGTTCAAAACTACAATGTCAGTCTTAATAACATCCAGATTGCAATCTCATACTAATAAACTCCAAGCTATTTGTGAGCTGTGACAACATTTTATCTAAATCTCTATTGAAAGATTTGTGACAATCATCACAGAACTGGTGAAGTCTGTTAGATTCTTAAGGCTCCATTGCATTGAAACAGGCTCAGCTAAGTAAAGGTGATCAGGTATTTGCAAATGCTGTTATTTCTCTAAGGACTGTAAAACACAAGAGAGTGTTTACACGGCTCTATGACTGAGCTATTTCCTGGCTATAGACACAGAATGCCAGACCACAGTTCAGATGAGGCAGCTCAGTCTCATATGGGATTTATTATGGGAGGAAAACAGGCAGGCCTCCCTGATAAGAGGAGATAAAGCATATATTTACCCAATGATAAATCCAGGCGCTGTGATGTCATATAAAATGGCCAACACAAATCATCATTTGACGTGACCACCCAAGAGTTAAAATGTCATGTCACATAGGAATATGTGCATTTGAGACTGTGGCCATGTGGAAATAAATTAGAGTTTGTGAACACATATATGTCTGAGACAGAAAGTACACAAATGCGTTCACAAACTCATTAGCCAAACATTTAACAATGTGTTTCTGTAAATGTTTGGATTCTGCTTTCTCCCACATAATAACTATAGAAAAGGTGGGAGAGAGAGAGAGAGAGAGAGAAAGAGAGACTCATTTTTTGCTCAACAACTGTAAAAATCTCTTGGCTGCTTTTTCCTGCATGTCTCACCCGCCCAAAAACACAATGGCCCTTTGATAGCTTGGCATTTTGTTGAATTGTATCATTTGGTGTTTGTCAGACACTATTAGCTTGCCTTCTAACCTAATCCCTAAGAGAATACTCTCATCCAACCATTATAGTTTGTCCTGTTAAATTCTTCTGTATTTCAAGTATGCTTCTCTCTCTGGTGGTGAAACTCAATACAGCTATCCAATCTGTGGTAAACACATGCTAAATCACAAAGGTAATAAACTGGCAAATTAAATAAAAAATATGTATTTTATTGGGTCACAAAAATTGTTATGTGATGATGTTATTCTTGGCCATTGCCTGTCAAAATCTAAACTTGTTATAAGTTGTGGATCCTCTCTAGTTAAAGAGTTAGACAGAAGCCCATATAACAGTCCATATATGTTGATCTATGTATGCAGTATATGAATACAGTAGATGTTAAATTTATAAATGAATATATTCCTATATATATTCGACCCTCTTTCTAAGCTTTTATTCTAAAGTTAAATTCATGGTGTGGACTGTCATTTTGAGGTTGCAGGGACCTAAAGCCACAGGATGAGGCTCATAACACTGAGGAAACAAACTGTGAGACATCCAGTATTAGACATGCTTTCACATGTTTTCCTCACCACAGAGCCACCAGCCAAACCCTGCTTCACTGACCTCAAGGGTACAAATCTCCCTTTCTCTTTTTATTTCTTATAATGTGTGATTAGCTCAGAGGATGGCTATGGTCAGCACTGTCCAAAGATCCACCCTGGGATAATATAAAACATCATTGTGGCTGTTGGTTGTCCTGTGCGTGTGTTGTAAGCACTGACAGTTTAAAGCACTATTTGGATAGGATTATTTTTCCGAATGACACTTGAGTTCCAATTATTAACAGAGGATCTCTATGATTTCACGCTGTTATTCCAGTGGGATCACTGTAGTTTTTACTAAGATAGGAATGTCAGCAAAATTTAAACCACCAGCTGTTTTTTTTACCCAGAAAGTTGTCAAAGCGGTCTAAATCCATAAAGAAGGTTTACCAGACACAGAAATGAGAAATGTAGCTTTACTTATAGTGTTCGAAGAAGGTCAAAATAAATGAGGACGTGTGCTGGGGGAAAAAATATTCCTATTCACACAGCGTTACATTTTCTCAAAGTAGACCGATAGCAGAGGTTTGCTCTGCATTTTATTGATGTTGAGTAAAAAACAACATTCAATTAAAATCATAAAGTGCATCTGTAAAATACGAATTTACTTGGAATCCTCAGGGGAAAATATGGCTAAATGGGCATAAGAGCATAAAATACCTGGCTGTTTGATTTTAACACCACTGTTATGCGCTGCTCAGCTTTTGCATGCTTCTTGTGAACTGCCCAGGCCGGACACAGTCGTTTCTCTTTGACCAGCCAGCACACATAACGGCAGCTGTCAACAGAGTGATCTTTATCTACAGACAGCCATAAACATCAGGACTGCTACGGCCCTGCCTTTTACAAGAGTATTTTCAAGTGTAGTTGTAATACATCTCATTGTGAGTTTAAAGCAAAGCCACAGACACCAAGTGATGGATAAACCATTAAAAGAGAACAGAGCAGACTAATGGAATACAGCCCACATCAATATTCATCGACCAGAGAGAGAGAGAAACACAGAGAAAGAACTAGAGAGAGAAAAATAGACATGTGAAAAAGAATAACCACAACTGAGAGATTATAATTTGTTTTCCATATTATGTTTTGTTGACAGTCTCCGGTGGCTAATAAACCAGAATTCCTCTCACACCTCTGAGGCTTGGAACTGTAATTGCTTGCACGATTGTCACACATCCTAATGAGATATGCTGACCACTGATCTACAATGCAACACAGTTACAAAAGCATTTGGATTTCAGACTAAACCATAACAAATGTTTGATGTGAAGTTGCAATTTTTTTCATTAAAGAAAACTGTGTTTGCAGAGATGAATGTCTTAATCTGAATAAGCTAAACCAGTAGATCATTCGGCGTATCTAAATCAAACACTCATAGTGTCCTTAGTGTAGTTTTACTTTAATCAATCTGGGTACCATAAATCTTATTGGATTAAATGAATTCCCGCAACTACGCATTAAAAGACTAATAGAGTCCCTCATTTGGTATCTACATTCACTTAATATTATTCAGTGGTGTTCTCACCAGCCCTCAGGACAAGCTGAGTAAATCTGACATCCACGTATTGCTCTGGTACAGGTTTATTTGCTAATAACAGATGGATTCTAGTTGACCTTCAATCGACATTATTCTGTAGAGGGCCGCGTGTTCTCCTGCATGTTTGCCTGATGCTTGACAATAAACCAGTCATCTGAGACCGTAAACGACCCTGGTTGGTGATGTGTCTGTGTGTGCATGCGATCTTCTGGCTACTCACCAGACTAATTAACCAAACAGACATCGCTCAGTGCTGCAACCCAAGACAATTCCAATTTGAGTCGCCCTAATTGAAGTGACAACTTAATTACAGCCTGATAATATCATGCTTTCCTTGTAGACCCCTATATCTCTCCTTCTCCTCTTCCATCTCTCGCTCACCCTCTCATTTTACACTCTCTGTATTCTTTCATAAGCTCTAATTAATGGAAGACACCCAACAGGTTCGATGTAAAAGCGGGAAGCTCCGCCCCCTAACCTTTTCCCCGTATTGCACCGTGTATAATTAAACCCTGCTAAGTGAAAAGTCACTTTGTCTCATTTTCGTTGACAATGTACATAAGAGCTTCTTCATTTAGACAAAATAGTAGCTCACCCCCACCTTTTCCTCTCTGCTAGAGCAGCGTAATTAGTGCTAGCATCATTTTTAAAGGTGCTACATAGAGTTTAGCATTGGGGCTAAATCACATCATTACCATAACGCGTGTGTGTGCATGTGTCTGTAAGTGATTCGCCCCAATCTATCTCTCTTTCCGCTACATCAAAGTGAAGCGGAGCGTTACTGTAATTGGGCCATGCTGTCCTGTCAGGATGATTCAAGATGATGTCTGTTCTTCTCCCTCCAGAACCCAGTGGCTCGCTAATTAACACTCAAAAAAGTCACATAAATGTGGAAATAAAAAGAGGGGGGAAACTTTGGAGACTCCATTAGTATTTCATGATCCTGACTTATTAGAGTTTGCAATACCAATTTAATGTATTAGACTGTGATTAAAAGTCTAATTTTCCAGAGAATTAAAAGTGAATATTTAAAAGTAATCTTTCTGAAAATTATTTGGTGAAAGCCTTTATCATTACCGTGGTGAATACTTTCTGCAAATACCAAATCAATCTGTGAGTTCAATATGCTCCTCTATTATGTTATCAGGTGTTGAGGGTTAATGATCTGCTTGATTACGTCCTCCGGTGTTGTCATTTTGCATATGCATGCTTCTTAATCATGGATTCCTTAGATGAAATGTGGGGTGGATGATGGACATCATGTTGTTAGTAGAGTGGAAACCTGATTTTGTAGCATTCCACAGGTTCCTAGGTTAAAATTTCTTTGGGTGCTGGATCTACATTCCTGACAGCCAATCAGATTTTAGGATTAGGTTTAATGCTGACGTTAGGGTAGGTGAAAACAAACTCAGTTAAAAATGGTTAAATAAAATTTTATAAAATACTTTATTTAACACTGGCAAACATCATGATTTAGGAAAAAAGGGCTCGCAGAGGAAAATGTAATTGCTCAGAGGTTGCTTTTTCAAAGGTTCTCAGTTGTGTTTCATTTAAATATCAAGTTTATCTCAGATGTTTCTCCTAAAATTGCTTAGAAGAAATTAATATAATTATATTAATTATATTATTAATTAATTATATTATTATTAATTATATTAATATAATTAATATAATTGATAAAATACATTGATGTATTAAAATGAATGTATAAAATATCATCTAAAATAGGTTTTTGTGTTCTTTTGTTTTCTTGTATTTTTCATTCATTCTTTCTTTCTTTTTCTCTCTATCTTTGGCTCTTTCCACTGTAGGTCAGTTCTGATTGTGTGGTAAATTAAGTAACCTTTTCCCTACCTGTCTTTCCTCTGGCCTACATTTTAATATGAAAAGCTTTCACTCTCTGTCTGTGTTTTAATGTCATTTGGCAGTCATTACATTTATTAGATTTTAAAGTAGGAAAGGAGAAGAATCCACTAAATATTTCATATTCCATGCTAATCCATGTAATATTGCTGGCTGGAGCAGTGTACATCTGTGTGTGTGTGTGTGTGTGTGTGTGTGTGTGTGTGTGTGTGTGTGTGTGTGTTTGTGTATACAGGCGTAAGTGTGGAAAGCACCAGTCACTGGATGTTAAAACACCTGCGAACATCCTGAATAATAAAACAGCCTCTTATTGAAATATTTAGACTTTCCCATCAAAGAATCTTTAAAACATGAGATTTAGGTTTACACTCTGTTTGGAGAATAAAGAAGGAGGAATAGAGTGGCAGACAGGAATCACAGGTTCAGTGAATCAGTTTCTTGTGCTAAAATGCCAAAGAAAGCTTGAAGCACCTTTTCTTTTTCTCTTCCTCTCTTTTCAAACTTTTTTTCCTTTCTCTTCCTCTTCATCTGTTAATGGATTGTGGGTAAAAAAAGCAGGCTTTTTATAAACATTGCTTGTTATCCCCGCGTAACACATGTCTGAGGGGAGGATAGTCAGGATGAGCACACAACTTCTGCTTTCCACTGATATGAGATACAGGAAAATTAAAGGCGGAGAAATCTGTTCTGTTTCAAAGGGAAAACAACTACAAATATATAAAAGTTAACATAAGTTTTAGAAACACAAGCTGGCTGGCAAAGCAGATTCAGCAGTTTCTATCTTCCTTCAGCTCAGCTCTGCTGAACTCCACTGACACTCGACATGGTGGCGTTCTCATCACCTTGCTGTCACTCAGCCCCGCCCACTCAGAGATACTGTGTTAGCAAGCAGCTTTAGCTGAGAGGTTGAATCCAAGCTGTTTTAACAGTGTTTCCTTCATGCACAAATGTATCCTGAAATCATTTGTTGTTCAAATGGAAGAAATTTACATTGCACTGTTTGTCCACTTTGACAAAATAAGATGATGTTAAACTCATTTGCTCTGGTCTAAATTAATAAACTATAACCAGGTGATAGCCAGTGTTGATATGTTTGTTTCAGAATGCACCAGCTCTGAATGGCCTGTTGTGGTTGGTAAAATGATTTTACCCACAAATCTTTGGTGTGTGAAAGTTTCTCTTTAATGTTCAAAACTGCCCCTGTGATGACATCATTGCCTTGAGCCAAGGAGAGAGATGCTTGCATGATGAAAGCTAGTGATACAGGCCACCATGACCGCACACACAACAAACCACTGAAGAACTTCTAACAGTCTTCTTTGTTTCTGTGAACAAAGATAACAGACAAACAGACTAGTGTGTGGCAGGAGAATGACAGAAAACACATTTAGTGAGGAGGTCACTAAGCAGGCCCACAGGAATATAAATGTTGCAGTCTCAACATCAGGAATAAACGGTTTATCATTTGTGGTAATATGGTTCCCTGAAGATCTGACCACTTTTTCAATGGCTATGCTAGCTGGACATCTTTTAAATTCTAAAAACAAACTTAAAGCTACAAGTCTTGATCTGGCTTTCCACCACACAGTGGCTTTCAGAAAACAGTGAAAAGTGAGCAATATGCATTTAAACTGGTATATAGAAGGACTTTATCATTTGTGTGCGTAAATTTATTCATGTGTATTGTTGGATACTGATCTTTATCTTTTACCTTCTGTGTCTTTACATATCGTTTGATGTCACTGTTTTGGCCAGTCCACTATAATCTCCCCAGATAATCTAATACATCAAACAAAAACTATACTAAGATGTAATAACAATATAATACAAGAGAGAGAAAGACTGACACCTGGTGTACTGGTTTAATATTTGTGAATGTGCACAGATAATTATACAGGTGAGTCACACTCTACAGACACACCTGTTTTACACACGTCTCTTAACACAGAAGCAGGAAACGTTTAGCTTTCAGTTTGAAAAAAAACGAAACTCAAGAGTTGTCAAGTTGTTGTTTTTTTGTTGCTTTTTTTGCTCTGTGTGCACATAAAGTAAAATGGCAGAAACCAGTTTTTATCAAGACAAGTTCAGCTGTTCAGTGTGTCTGGATGTACTGAAAGATCCAGTGACCATTCCTTGTGGCCACAATTACTGTATGAGTTGTATTACTGACTGCTGGAACCAGGACGATCGGAAGGGAGTCTATAGCTGTCCTGAGTGCAGACAGACCTTCACTCCAAGACCTGTTTTATTTAAGAATGCGATGTTGACTGAAATGGTGGAAGAACTGAAGAAGACAAAACCCCAAACTGCTCATCCTGCTCACTGTGGTGGTGGACATGTGGAATGTGACATCTGTTCTGGGACAAAATACAAAGCTGTGAAGTCCTGCCTGGAGTGTCAGAAGTCTTACTGTCATGATCACCTTGAGCAACATGACAAATTCTTCCAGCCTAACAAGCACAATCTAATGGATCCCACTAGACGACTCCATGAGATGATCTGCTTAAAGCATAATAAACAATTAGAAATCTACTGTCGCACTGACCAGCAGTGCATTTGTTATCCATGTTTAATGGATGAACATAAAAACCATAACACTGTAACAGTTGTAGCAGAGAGGACTGAGAAACAGGTATGGACTGATATCAGACTCTGGTATGCTAACAGTAAATGCTAATAGTTATACTAAATATCAAAATGCTGCTTTATAGTGGCATATTATAATTAATTTATATTGGCATAATTATTATAAGTTATTAAATATTAGGTTTATTTAGTCAATTCCATAATAGTTATTTTGTATTCGATTAATATTTTGGAAGCTATTTGTTTTTCCACAGAGGCTTTTAAAAAAGACACAGGAAAAATTCCAGCAGAAAATCCAGGAGAGAGAAAATGAGCTCCAGGAGCTGAGAAAGGCTGTGGACTCTTATAAGGTATGTTTTAAACAGAAAAACATCAGCTGTCAGTGGGAAGAGCAGTTTGAGATTTAGTTTGGACTCTTCTCCAGTCCTGGAGAACTTTCAGTCCCACTGAAGCCCACTGCGACTCACAGGCTGTGTGAGGTACCAGTAAGAACTGATTCAGTGTAATGTTTGTCCTAACAGCTCTCTGCAAAGACAGTTATGGAGGACAATGAGAGGATATTTACTGGGCTGTTTTGCTCAATTAAAAGAATCCACTCTGAGGTGACACAGTTGATCAGAGATCAGGAAAGGGCTGCAGTGAGTCAAGCGGAAGGACTCTTGAAACAACTGGAGCAGGAGACTGATGATCTGAGGAGGAGAGATGCTGAGCTGGAGCAGCTTTCACACATGGACAATGACGTCTGGTTCCTGCAGGTAACAGAACTCTGAAAGACTGGACAGTGGCCAGTGGTAATGAGGTACTGTATTGTATTTCTATTGTATTTCTATAACTTTAATGGTTATTATTTAAGCAGGCCCAGTCCGTGGTAGCCTTGGACTATATATGATTTTAACACAAACACCAAGCATGTAGAAAATTGCCTGGTGGCAAAAGGGGAGAGTTCTGCAGTAGCAGATGAGAGCATAAAATGACAGAAAGAAAAAATCAGAAGTGAAATACGAAAGAAAGGACATTGAATTCCAATGTTTATCTTTTGGCATTCAAACCATTGTTTTTCTGCTTCTTTTTTTACCTTTCTGTTTCTTTCAGTATATAATGATCAGGTACATTTCATGGTATTATTACTAAATTTCCTTTGAGTAATTTCAAATTTAAATTTAAAAGGGCCATTTCCATGTAAGCCTAAAAGGCACATCTGGTTTAATATGATACCTGTCTTGTTATCTATCTATATTACTTATTATGTTAATAGACTATATTTTCCCTAGTCTAACAAAAAAACATTTTAATAGGTTGTCTGGATACATTATCTTCTTATAAACCATTGAGATAGGTATGAGCCATCACATGCAATGTCAGGTATTTCTGATGTACATCCATTTACTGAAATTGTTTTCTTGTAGTTATCAGTTCAGTCATCTTTATATTCATAAACTGATTAAAATCTTTCACTAGTTAGTGTTTCTAATATACATCTAAACAACACAATTGCAATAATACCATGTAATCTATATGGAGTCTTTATATTTCGTAACGTTCTTATATTTTATAATTTTCATAATTTTAACTGTGTTGTGTATTTCCAAATGGTCAATTGATTTGCCCTCCCCCACAGAATATGAAAGCTGAATAAAGTGAAGAAAGTGTGGTGATAATGAAGCTCTTTGTATCTTTATATTTTCTATTCTCTGTAGAGTTTCCAGTCTCTCCCTGCAGCTCCAGAATCCACAGTCTCACGTAGATTTACTGTCAGTTCTTTCCTGTCTTTTGATGATGTGAGAAAATCTGTCTCTCAACTAAAAGAAAAACTGGAGGAATTCTGTAGAGAGGAGATAGAAAATATATCTGACAGAGGTGAAATAGCAGATATTTATGAATGTATATGGTATTATTTTACCTATATGTTTACTTATTTATATGGTAATCATGCCAATTGTTTCTGTTTATGTCCTTAGTTAAATATATCACAATTATTTCTGATGGACCCAAGACCAGGAAGGAGTTCTTGCAATGTAAGACACTTAAAATATTTATTTATGTCCACTAGTACATGAAGATTCAAAAAAGGACAAACAGTTCAGTTGTTTTTGTTTATAGACACTTTCGGGTCACACATTTGAGTTTATTTGACAAAAAGTAGCAGTACTGTGTTACAACTTCTTTGTCAGAGATAACACAAAGTTGCAATAATTAATTTTTATTGTGGTCATTGATTTTAGAAAATCAAGATGATAATGTTTTGTTGGCATAATGGCATTAATGATGAATACAAAAGAAACAATGAACTAAACAGACAAAGAACTAAATTAAACTGTGACAGCCATACTTACAGGGGGGGGGTAAAAGTGTTTCTGGGCCCCCTGGCTAATTTTGCCCCGTCCACCACGATTAGTTTGTAATTGCCTTGGTCCCCTGTATGACCAGGGCCCTTAGATTCATCCTCGTTCTTTACACTGTTATGGCACCCATGCATACTTACACAACTTAATTATTATCCAGAACACAGCCAAGATAATTGACTGCCAACTTATCTACCTTTCCTGAAAGATTCTACCTAGATGTAATAAAAGCTTATTTTAGACAACCAATCAAACCTATTAGTGAGCTCCTTACCTAACGTCTGCTAAATTATTAGTCTCTTTATTTGAAATTACGTGGTCCACCATATAAAAAGCTTTTGTAGATCCAGCAGAACCATTCCACACAAGTTTCACACACATCAATCTCCTTCCTAATATAATTTGTCAAATACAATAAACAGCTGTCTGCTGAATACAATCTTTCAAAACTTGATTGGAAATCATAAAGCAATATATTCTTATGTACATAATCTTACATCTATTTATGCACATTTTTTTCTATTATTTTGGAAGACAAGCTAAGGATAGAGGCCCGTGGATAAATACCTGGATCCTGTCAGAATGAGAGACTTTCAAACAGCATAACAAAAAGTGTTTCCGGAACAAATCACTTACCCTGCATTTAACAGACACAATGTCTATTTTGACAGTTTAAAATGTATCAGTGATTTACACTAAATGTCAGAGATGTTTTCATACTGTAAAAACAGATTAAATTCAGGGTTGTTTAGACACTTGGTCTTAAACATTTATTCTGCTTTTTATTATTAATACTTATATTCATAACTTTAAGTTAAGCTCATAACCCTGTTATTCTCAGATGATCTTATATAAATGAATCTTTGTTCATAAATAACTCTCTAAACTAAACTTTTTTTTAAAATTTTGAATGAATTTTCAAACAGAGTGTCTAAAGAGCAAAAATACACTTAAGCTGTACAGTTTGTAAAAAATATAAAATTACATAATTTAAATATAAATATAAACAGTTCTGCAGTTTTGACTTAAACTGTTAAACTGAAGCTATTATGTGTTTTTATGTCCATTAGATTCCAGTCAGTTCACATTGGATTCAAACACAGTGTTTAAACACCTCCATCTATCTGAGGAGAACACAGCAGTTACTTACACTGACACAGACCAGCAGTATCCTGATCATCCAGAGAGATTTGATCACTGGATGCAGGTGTTGTGTCGAGAGAGTGTGTGTGGACGCTGTTACTGGGAAGTTGAATGGAGTGGGAGTAATGGTGTGTTAATATCAGTGTCATATAAAAGCATCAGCAGGAAGGGAGAAGGTGCTGAGTGTGGATTTGGATATAATAATCAGTCTTGGAGAATGTTTTGCTCTCCCTTTATATACTCATTCAGGCACAATAGCAAACGGTCTGAAATATCTGTGCCCTCCAGCTGCTCTAGAATAGGAGTGTTTGTGGATCACAATGCAGGAACTCTGTCCTTCTACAGCGTCTCTGACACAATGGCCCTCATCCACAGAGTCCAGACCACATTCACTCAACCTCTCTGTCCTGGGTTTGGGGTTAGTAAAGGATCGACATTGAAGGTGTGTCATCTCACAAAATAGATCATACAGAGATTCTAAATAATATTGGTATATTCAGGGTTTTAAAATCAATTACTAAATATACTACACTCTGAAAAAACATGAGCATTGAAAATAGATTTTGTAAGATTTATTGACTTTTCGATGCAATGTACTTATTTAAAAAAGTTTTGAAATCAAAGCACATGAAAGCTGATTCACTTGGTCTGCTGGTCGATATTTTATAAGCACTTTTTATTGTTTATTTTATTGTTTAATTACTGCTCTGTTGCTGTAGACATTCATTGGGCATTGCTTTGAGGTTCAGGAGACTTTTAGCTAGCTAAGTGCTTACATTACAAAATTATAAACCTTCTGATTATCAAGTTTTAATATAAAAAATAGTAAATGAGTCCTTCTGTCCTTGAAGGTAGAGCTTGATCCCAAGATTATATACACTTGTTTATAATCACAGGGTTGTTATATAAAGGGTTGGTATGTACACTTGTATATAATCTAGATCTTTATTTAAATAAAATATTTTCTATGTTTTATTGTGTGTTTTTGTGAATTTTAGTCACAGTCTTGTTCAGTCCACTGTTAATAAAAATGACTTATAGCTGCCTCTGTTGAATCTACAAATCGTTTATAAGTTACAAGATTGATGACCATTTTTGTTTTTTGTTTGTATTTTCAGGTTTAATGTGTATTTTATTAAGTTTGTTTCTTAGTCAAATCTGAAAGACTAATGGAGTCGTATTAAAAATTGCAATTTGTTTTACATTTCAAACACACCAGACACCACCACAGTCATAACATTTTGTTGCCCCTGGAATCTCCAAGTCATGTTCTGACAAATATTATTATTCCGTTAATACTGTAAAAAAAATCCACAGTAATTTTACATTAAATACTGGCTACTAATTTTGTGTTTTAATTTTTACTATTTATGTTCACAGTAATTAAAATAAATAAATAAAAATTACTGTAAAAGGGAAGTACATTAACTGTAATTATACAGTCAATGATATAACTTTCCTGGTCATGGGTTCGATCCCAGGGATTGCACATACTCAGAAACAATGTATAGTATAATGCAAGGTAAGTCGCTTTGAATAAAAGGATCTGCCAAATGCATAATTGTAAATAACAAGCTTTTTGTAATTTCACATTGTTATGGTGCAATGCATGCTGGGAGTCATGAGTAAGATTACTATGTTGGCACCAAACATGCATTGCTGAATGAAGCTATTTGGTTGATTGTCATCGTTGTTGATTGTTATACTCTTACTCTTATTGTTAATGTCTTTGTGTGTCTGAATAAAACTAGTTTAAAACTTTTGGCACGCAGCTTTCTTTAATGCTCCAGAATACATCATTGTCATAACACTGTTGGATCTCACACTATTAACGCAGGGCTATTAAGAAAAAACTGTTTTTAAACATTTGTGAATGTTTTTTAACATTTAACATTTATTGTACTTATATTGTTTTTTAATACTGTAGCAGTTTTAAAATGTTCCACTAACTATTTAAGAATAAAGGTTTTCATGTATATGATATATAACTTCTGTTAGCCAACCATTTGAGAACATTCCCTGTTAGCAAGTGGGAAGTGGCCTCAGGGAAGTGTCAGTAATCCCCTTTTATTCATACATTATACTGCATATAACATGCATAATATAATATAAATTCTGTTCATTTAAAACAGCAAACACAATAAAATCAGCATCTAACCTGCTTGAAATATTGTTTACATATTTACAGATAATTCAGTTTTTTCTTTAAAAGAGCAACTACAATGAGAAATGAGGAAAAACATTGGACTATTTATGACACTAAAACTTTTAAATATTCTTATTTGGAGGAAATACCTTTTTGTAGCAGATCATCAGTAAATAGCTATCCACACATTTCATGCACAATGTGTTGCCCACCCCTAAACACCATGTAAAATCAAGCAAATGTAATTGGTGGTTAAACATGTCAGCCAGACAGCCCCCATACATCTGAATGGATGGTTGTTGGCCTGATTAAGCTACAATTTGCCCCACATTTAATGCGCACAGTCAAAACTTAGGCTTGTTTCATTAACAGTCACACATCCCACTTGTACACGTGACCGTTGAATCACTGCCCAAGGCGACATAAAGATCTTGGCCATCACATCTTGAAGGACGTAACACAGGGTAGGTTTGTGTGTGTATTTATGGAGCAGATCCATGTTCTCGGCTGCCTTAACTCAGACTGTTATATGCAGGAGTGACGGCTCTTGCTACAGGTAAGGGAATAGATGTTGAACGTTCTGAAACAGGAGACAGCCCAATAATCTACTCAGATAGTGACACAAAGTGTGTGTGTGACCGAGCTCTGTGAGGTGGAATCCGTGTGTGTAGTTACAGCGCTGATCGATGCGCTCCAGACTTTAATTGGACATAGCAGGCGTCAGTTCATGCAGTAGCATGCGGATGTGCCGGATCCTTGAACGCCTGGGCGGGTGATTTTCACACGCCTGACAACTGCAGCCTCGCAGATGAGGTGACGGGAGGCTGGGTAGTCACCATCGTACCACCTGATTCGACACTGGGGCCCGCAGCCACAGCAACAGCCTCAGTCTTGGTTAAATTGTGAAGAGGAAAGGAAGTGACACGCATAAGCTGGGTGTCACGGTAATCGGTGCTAAATGAAGGACTCACACCTGAGATGCGAGAGGGATGTGACCAGACCATGCTGTCAGGGCTGCTAGTCTCAGTTACTCACACTGCCTTCAGGAATATTCACACACATCATTAGAATATCCGTCCCCATTATGAATATGGAGATTAGCGGAATGGTAGCAAGAGGAAAAAAAATGTAGTTTGTATAGTGGCAGAAATGACAGCGATGATGATTATGGTAATGATGACGAAGACAATGATGATGATTAGCGTTGATTTGGAATGGGGATCAGTGACAAGAGGTAGACCTTATTTACCTGTGTCTGTCTGCAAGCAAGAGATGGGTCATGGGTAATGTGAAATGATGAAAGAATCTGCGATATCGCCCCAGCCATGCATTAAAATGAAAACACACAGACACATATGCATACAGTAAATCCCATTAAGACTGTGCAGAATTGGCTGTCCCTCTGCGTCTCTACCAGAATAACTGTGGGGCTGGTACGTTTCTGTGAGCATAAAAGCATCTGTTGAGAAATGAACTGTTATGATTTTCCTTGGCTTGGTTAGACTTACAAGTCATGCGTAGAAAATACTTTATTATTCTTTATATTATTCTGTATTCTTTGTTTATGTACAGCTCAGTTTAAAATGCATTGGACTCATTAAAACAAGGAAAAGGACAAATAAATTCAATATCAAGAGAACTTTTGTTTGTTTTTGGGACAAGCCTTGTTGCCCATGTTACTGCCTGCATTCTAAACTGATGTTATTTATTTAAACAGCATCTCCCCTCCGAGAGACATTGGATTATTTGAGAATTATTTCCAAATTGGATTCCACTTAACTTTATGTCCATGCAGCTTAAAATGATTTCTATCAGTTTGTTCAAAGCAATTGAGCTTTATGAGCACCAAAGCCAAGTTTTTGCTGCCAAGCCATGTCAAAAGACAATCTTCTTGCTATGAATTTTCATCCTTGGGTCTGTCCAACTGTGTTGGCCAATGCTCAAGCCACTAATACACATCAGACAGAGAAGATAACCGTAATTATGCACATACCCACACATACACAAAACAAAACAACAATGAAAAGCTGGAATGAAAAATAGCTATTGCATATTTTTTCAAATACAAAAGCATTGCCCTGCCCCTGGGTGAAAATATTTTTTTATCTGTATTTTTCATCTTGAAAATTCAGAACAGATTTTATTTCCAGTAGTTGTTATACACACAGAGAAACAGAGTGAGATAGAGTATGGGTGAGGCTGGATTTCTGTGATTTATGAATTGAGGAGTGATGTTATTCTTGCTGACACTTTGCTCTGTTCTTCATTTGTTTTAATGGAGGGTGAAGGTGAATTTGGGGTGTGGCGATTCTGATGCCAGTGTGAATTCCAAAAAATGAAAAGTACTTGCATGCTGCAATGCTGTTTCTTTTGTAACCCCATAATGCAAGCACATACAATTTACTGCCATACAGTTTCTTAAATTCATATTAACCTGCAAAGGAATCCTGTCCAAAGTGTTTATTAGTTCACATTTATATAATCCTAGAGAGTGACAGGTTGTGTGGTACAGGTCAAGGGGGACAGGCTTTAACTTGAGCTGAAGACCTCCTCTGCAACATTTCCTTATCTGAACGTTGGAGAATGTATGATATTAGAAGTAAAAGAGCAGTTGGAGCAGTGCCTAAAAAACTGTTATGGGAGCAGGGAAGACAGTGACTTACATGCAATTATATTGCAATTGGCACAGTGAGATAAACAAGCTCCTCCTCCTGAACTTTAATAACACATTCCATGAATTAAGCATATTAGACAATTACAATGCATTCAAGGTCCTATACATATAAATTCTTCATGTATTCCCTGGAAATTAAACCTATGACTTTGTTGTTAGCACCGTACTCTTCCATACTCCTCAATCTTTGCTTAATCATCAGATTACTATGATTGTAGCCTAACTATGCCATCAGTAGCATGATGTAAAGTGTCACCTGACCAACACGTACACACTGTGCACACACAGCACATAGATCTACTCACCATTTCAGTTCATGTGTCAAACATAGGGGATAAGTGTACAGAAGGATACATGTCTCCAAGGACCACTTTTTGTGTTTGACAGTGTGTGTGTGTGTGTGTGTGTTGTGTGTGCAGATGTGTATGTTTTCAGTACATCAAGTTAAAACTTTATTTCTTGACAGCAGTATGATTGTGATAATGGTGAACAGGAGAAACCACTCTATCTAATGCACCTTTACTTTAAAATACCTCACCATCATCTGAATAAAATAATCATGATCCTCAAATAATACCAACTGATAAAAAAATAAGAGGATTTCTCCATCTTAGAGCAATAAAGTCGGTTGTTTATTAATTCTGGACAGTGTTCTGATTTTAACAATCCATGTAATAAAATATTCACACACTAGGCTTAGTGCAAACCCTTGTCTGATGAGTGATGTACAGACAGAAAGAAGGATATAAATATTATAACATACAGGTGAGGAGAGAATTGACTCTCTAATGCTTGTGGTTTCAGACCAACCTAACAACAGCTGCTAGGCCTCTATATGTTTTACCGGGTTGTAAATGTGTGCTTGTTTATTCTTTAAACAGAAAAGAAATCTATTTTTGTCTCAATATTGTCATTTTCCATCTATCAGTTTGAAATAGGCAGCAGGCAGATAAATTGTTTTTGCCCACAAAAAATGGTTCCCATGTTTTACACAAATCTTAAATCTTTTTCACTCACTTTAAAATTAGATCATAAAAACTGCACTAATATGTTTGAAACAAATTTTGATTGATTATAGCATGTCACACTACAAAACACAGTTGACATGGTTTAAAATTTAATTTAGCTACTCGCATAACTATGCATACAAACGTTTCTTTAATTTGAAAGATTTTTTTACCCTGAACGTTTAACCTTGGTAAAGCAGTGATGTTTTGGTGGTGCAGGATAAATGTTGCTAGAATCCTTATGAGTGAGTCTTCAAAGAGAGAATGATCTTGAATTTATGATATAATAATGCCAGCAGCTTTCAAAAGACTTCAAATGACACAAGTTGTCCAGACTTTGAGAAAAGACAAGCTGGACATAAAGTGATTCCAGACAAACCACACAAACACACTCACATATACACACTGTCTCATTGTTCACAGTCAGAGTCATTCCCATCAACTCACACAATGACACAATGTTGTGGGTTTTAACGATCACTCCAGTTGTGTTCTTTAAAGCAATTTGTTTCTCCCTAAGCTTCTGGTCTCCTGTCTTTAAACAATTCCCGCTGAAGGATGTTCTTCTGGTTAAAAATTCTACTACTCATTCTGTTACTAGAAACGACCTCCATTTTCCAGCCTGGAACACATGCATATTTTACTTCATGCACCTTTACTAGGTTAAGGCCTCCGTCATTACAGCATATGCGGATCATTCATTTGAATCTGTGCTTTATTAATATTGACCTAATTTTGCGTGCTATATTAAAGCTGTAGCCCGTGGCACATTTGACTTAAAATGTGAAGAGGCATGCGGTGTGAGCGCAGATCTGGAAAATGAGGCTATACTGCTCATATAAGCTTATGCTTCCAGACAACTAATGTCCAGGGGATGGAATAGATTACCTGACAATTCATTATAGCCTGTGTGGGAGTAAAGCCATCCTCACTAATTGGCCTTATTGGAAACTCTTCTTGGTCGGCCTGGGTTAAATAAGCACATTATGGTTATATTTTAATGTATGCTGTTCTGTTCTTTGCTGAGAATCAACAGGGACATTCAAGAGACTTTCACACAAGACACACATATAGACACACTATTTGCATCTTTTAGCCACAGAAATGATGTTTCGCTTGTGTTATGTTAAAGCTTATTGCCTTAGTTGCATTGGTAAAGGATCTTAGGGACAGTGATGCAATGGATTGCCTTGCGTTGGCTTGGTGTAATTATGTCATTTGTAGTTGTTGTTCACAGCAAACAGGATGTCCACAGTTTGAAGTTCATTTGTGGTGAGAACAAGTCATGTCAGGCTGCCGCACTACTGAGGTCTGATCGAGAGAGACACTTCCAACATAGTGCGGTTATCCAATGACTGGCCTACTTTCTGCCTTTTGTCTCTCGCTTCTCTTCTCATAACTGTCTGTTGGGGAATTTAGATGCTAACTGGCTAATCATTCTACCATTGGTTCACCATTGGTCTTTCCTTGTATACAGAGAGAAAAAGTTCACAAAATAAGAGTATTAACGTTTAGAATAAGCTGAGATCTAAGGTTTTGGTTCTGTGTAAATGAAATGATGAAATCAGTATGTTAATAAATGTGAAAAAGAAGATAAAACCTAAATCATTTTGCAAATATTACAATAGCATCACTTTCAGTTAGATTTTGAACGCTAAACATTGACATTTTTAAATGTATTCTAAGCATAAAGTATATTCATTTTAAAAATCTACAATAACGATCTTCAAAACAAAATGTATTAATTTGAAATCAAGTAAATGAAGTTGATATGTATGAACTTCAGTGTAATACTTAGATTTATGTTTAAAACAATCATAACCAGAACGTTTGAGTTTCCAGAAACCCAACCCCCCCACCAGCTACACCCAGTCCACATGTACATCCCTGCATGTTTGCAGAGTTCAGGTGAGGTTGTGTAAGTGTCTGTGTAGATGTGTACATATTTAAATTTGTATTTTTGGGAGTGACAGTGCACACCTCCACCAGGCCAAAGAGTATGTGTATACAGGAGGTTTGTCTGCTCCACGTTCAATATTCAAGTATATGCATGTGTGTCCTGTCCAGGTGTGCGTTTCCTTCTCTCCAAGCTTCTGATCTCGCTGTAATGCAGATACTCTCATTAATATTCCACAAGAGGCCAAACAGGCCATCAGGTGCGATTCACTATTTGTTTCAGCACATCTGAGACACAGCCACATCAATACAGTACATTTCAACCCTAACAAGAACAACTGTAGCCCTTTCATTCCTCTCCTCAGGTTCTCATTGTCTACTCAATAATGAAAAGCAATTAGGTGGGTATACAAAGCCCAGCGGCCATGCTGGCTTTTGTCTTCTCTCCGTCCACCTAATCTACAGTCAAATTTTTCTGTGTTTATGGAAGAGGATGAGATTCCTACAGATCCTTTGGGTCACAATCAGGACAAAGTCTGCCGGGCGGTATTTCCCATTTTGGCCGTGCTTATTTCCATCTAAATGAACGCGTTAGCTGTAACAGGTTTGTGGGCGAGCGTGCGCGGACGCCGCTGCGGCCGGTCATCTAAAAGCTGAAGGATATGAGAGAGGGCAGCTCAGATTGTATCTGTGGATAAATTATTCAGAGTTCAGCTTCTCTATCCAATGACCCCACTAACAGAGCACAAATTATTTAGCAAGGTGCCAGAGCGACAGCGATGCTACACACGTGAAGCGCGGCCTCCCTGAGCAGAATCACGGGCGTGCGAGGCCACCTGGGGGAGGGGGAGAGAGAGAAAGCTAGCCTTATACATATTCATCAATTGCATCAGCTCACAGATGCTCTGATTTCCCATTGTCACTAATGTCCCAGTCTCACTAAGCATCAGGTTAGTTTAAAAGCCTTCATTAACACAGATCTAGAAAGAGGTGAGGCTTGCTCTGTCTTTTTAGCTTGTCTTTCATTGACTGTCCCTCTTTCTCTGAAAGAAGAGATGAATAGAGGGATTCCTGTAGCAGGTGATCAGATGATAGCTGTGGGACTTGAACTTGTTCAGGGTTGTTTAGGGACACTAGCACAAAGCTCTGTCATGTGTGTCTCAGATGTCCACTCTGTACCCAGCGTTCAGCACCAGCACCAGAGCTGACGCATTCTGAACGTGGTTTCAGTGGCAGACTGCAGTGTGGTCACAATTTCAGTCTATTTACTGTTCTAGAACTGATTTCATTGGCACAATAGTTATAAAATAAAT
This sequence comes from Botia almorhae, assembly GCA_036877575.1. Taxonomy (NCBI): domain Eukaryota; kingdom Metazoa; phylum Chordata; class Actinopteri; order Cypriniformes; family Botiidae; genus Botia; species Botia almorhae. Next base: position 18,921 of record JAZGTJ010001136.1, on the reverse strand, counting down.
ATCTGAAGCTCAATGTGAAATAATGTGATTCTGATATTGCTTTAATTGAATCTGATTATAAAGGTCATGACTATGTGTTTTTCTTGTGTCTGCTTAGAATGTCTCTGTGGTTCAGCATGTTTAAACTTGACTTAAAAATGAGTATGATCAGATCTGCCTTTCTGTCCACTGTACTGTACCTATCTCCATTCCTCTCTGGTTAAGAGCAACTTATGTTACATTCTAGACCACAGGTCTACACTTAGGCCTACAGTGCTTCATAACGTTAATAAGAAAAGACTAGATCCATCAGAGCTCTGTACAGCTCAAAGTCTATATTTGGTATATGAGTCTAACTGACTGTATAATGAGTATGTAGATAACCCTTGAGATTTAAATATTATATTGAAGTAAGATATTGGTGTTGTGATAAAATGCACACTAAAGAAAAAAAGAAAGAAATAAAGAAAAAGATGGAAGGAGGAAGAAAGAAAGAAAGAAAGAAAGAATAAGAGAGAGGTGTTTGGAGGGTGGTATAGCATTAGGTCTTGATCTTATTAGCAGTGATTGGTTCTCGCAGACCTCACACTTGGTTAGGGCTGTAATTGCCTCTGGCAGGAATAAGGCTGTAACCGTGGTGATTGGGGAGGAAAGTGCCATGCCTTTGTTTGCGGCAGCCACCACATGGTGTTGTGTGTGGCACCAGCTTTAGGGAGATGATGGTTATAACCGTGGTGCTGGCTTTTAAAATCATTTTAATAGGGAGTGCGTTTCACAGGCATGAGCTTCGAGGCTTGGGAAAGCAACATCACAGAGATGGGGTTTAGAAGTTCAGCCCAGGAGAGAAGTTGAGTCAGCGATAGAGAAAGGCTGCCACCTGCTGTTTACATGTGGAATTACCGATAAAACCGTTACTCATACGCGTCAGACTGTATGTGAATATAAAACAGCTTTTAGTTTATGTACAATATTTTTGCCTTGCTATCTTTTAACAAGGTTACTCGTTATTTAAAATAATTTCACAGTACAAAATAAAGTACAGCAGCAGTGAAAAATATTTCGTTTATTCCGTCTATTTATATACATTTATAGACAATTTCTATAGCTTTCCACTTTTACCAGTTATTAATTTTACTTTTCTTCAACACATCCACAAATGTCACAATTCCTTTATTGTATTTTTATATTAACCTAAGTTTGTAAAATGTGTTGTGTAAAAAATATATATTTCTGTAGTCTGTTGAAAATAAAATACGTTGGTGACAGTGTACAATATATGTTGCAAGCATAGTTGTACTGAAAACATTTAAGCGAACCTCTTCTAGCTAATGAACATGCTATGTGAAGTTAGGCAAAAGCAGTCGACTGCAGATGCCTCTCGAGTGAAGGTCGACTGCCTTTGCCTAAATCACACTTAAGAGCAGCTTTAAGCAGACGGGCTCGCCGTGCCCCTACTGCGTTAAGTGTCTAGTTTAATTTAATTCAATAATCCCGATAAATGAAATAAATCCCTTTTGGGACACCCATCTTTGCTTAGCGAGATAATGTGAAATGAGGTTCGGAAAGAAAAATTAGGACATTATGGTTGATTGAGCTTTAACAAAAAGAGGAAATATTAATACCGAGATATCCTTTATGTTTATAATTTTAGTTTAATGAATGGGCGCATCCGTGTGGAAAAAATAATCAGAGGGAAAAAATAGAGTAGAGTAGATTGTTGGAGGCTTAGTTTGGGAACGAATTAGCATTTAATCCAATCCCAATGCAAATTGTTTCACTTAAACTTTTCATTTCGTTTTGTGTCATAACTCATGACTTGTGTTTTTGCTTGTGTTTTAACAGACGTCGGCGAATGAAGCTAAACGCGTATGAAATATACTTGTTGCAGAATATCTATTTACTTAAAACATAAACGGACTGTTTAAAAAGAAGCTACCATCTCATCAGTGAGCGCTGTAAGAAACCTTTACGTTATTGATAAGTTAATTTTCCTACTTTAAATAAGTTGTATGTAAGCGTGTACTTTTTTTGTCAAGTCTACATGCGTGTTCTTTTTTTCCATCTTTAACAACTGCATATAATCCTATTTACCTCTTTACCGAGCTTTGCACATTACGAGGTCAAATGAAGCCTATTTATTAAATCTAATTATAGTTGTAGTGTTGTTGTTGCTGGGTAATATTATTGTGGCTAGTGCATTTGCTTTATTTAGCTATTCATATGCTTTACGAAATACAGTCAAGTCAATACACTATTTGACTAGATACATATTTTAATTGCGGTAATAATATTATATATTAAATAATATTAAACATATATATAGATAAATTAAAACTATATAGAACTATATAAAAACTATATATGGGAGGTTGTTCTGTTCTCACATATTAGAGCTTGAAGCTGTCAAATTATGAATGCTGTATTAGAGCGCCCTCTAGTGTTAAAAACATGTCTTGTAAGTCAAATTAACAACTGCAGGCTTGATCTATTCAATATTTCGAATCGGACAGATTATAAGCAATAATTCCACTGATTTATTGTCAAACCCGAGTAGGTTACTTACAACATTTCATTATTGATTTAGGCTGGCAAATATTAATGACGAATAAATTAAACCACTTTGTTGTTTATACATCTCATCTCTTGCTTCTCTCATTGTGTCGACAGGTGCTCTCTACTAAGTAATATTGAATGAGCTGTCCTTGAGCATCTGTTGTTCCACCAATGCTCAAAGGTAATCACAGTAATGGACTTCGAAATTATCTACATACTCACATAAATATGTTTCCAAAGAGACTTGCTTATTGACCAGCTCGCTAATCAATTGTGCAGCTGCCTCTGTTGATGGAGGTTTTTTAGGAAGTCCAGCAAAAGACAGACGTGCAGATCAATGCCTGCAGCCAATCAGAGGGAGTAACATTCACTGTTCATTAACAACCTGGATCATCTACTGGAAAAAGACTAAATATAATACTATAATAAATATATACAACATTGAAATGCAGACTCAAAGACATGAAATGAAACCAAAGAATGGACAAATACTAATAGTAATGATGATGATGACGGACAGGCAGAGAGAGGGGGGGGGGCAGACAGACAGATGTACAAATATGCTGCATATACTGCAGAAATATGCAACAGACATAGAGAAATCTTAACATGACACATGAAGTGATCTGTAGTCTACTATACATACACTTCTGTGAATTTACACAGGGAACATTTGTTCAAATATCTAATTTACTCCTGTTTAATATGGTGACTCTGAGACCTCTGATAAGTCACATTGCTTTCTCTGTTTCTGCTCTTGAAGGTTGTGGCAAAGTTCTTCTCGTTTCCCGAGGATCCTGTCTGAACCTCATAAGAACTCGTCTGCTTCAAGACTGACAGCTCAAGGCTGCCTTTTTGGGATAACCCCTGCTGCTGAGCAATATTCATAAATTTAATTTTCAATCCTCTCTCCCTTTTATTAGTTTGGGTGTTATTAAATGAGATTGCTTCATCTTAATATATATCCAGCGCCAGAGAACGTGTCTGGGAGCCGGTACTCAAATCCAATAACATGGCCTGTACTTAGCGCACGGCTCTAATAAATGGTGGCGTGTGCGATGCATATGCGGACATAGAGCCCACATCATTTACTCACTCATTCACACACTGCAGACAATAATGTGTGCACTGTATTCCAAAGCAACTGAGCTCTCCCTTACTTTGCCTAAGTCTAAAAAAAGAAGATTGCTCTTTCAGCCCAAAAAGAGATCTAAATATCTGATAGAGTTTGATTGATATCAATAGAGTTTGGCTATGTTCTTGATTAAAGTAAAATATTTGTAGTGTGGGCTTTGGCTTTATACATAGTTATAATGTTATACTGTGTACAAATCTATTAGGATTGTTAACCATCTGGGCAAAGCTGCAACAACACCTTAAATAAGTAAACCCTTAGTAATAATTGTAATATATTAAGTAATAATATAACTGTAATGTAATAATATTATATATACTGGTTTTCTTAACTTAATGAGTTGCAGCTGGCTATGGATCTGCTATAAATGCATGTAGGGAAGACCACCGAAGCTAACAATTTCAAGTAATAAGAACATTTCCCTAACATTTCCATTAATAACAAAATCTTTAAGAAAACATTCTTTTAGGAATGTTTAAATCAATTTGAGATCTTATATTAATGTCACTACTTAGCCATAATAACACTACTCAAACATTTTTTAATTCTGTAACTTTTTAAAAACATTCCACTAACAATTTAAGAATAACTTTTTTGATAAATGATTTATAATTCTATATAAGTAAAGACATTACTGCAAGAACGCTTTTTAATAACCTTAATATAACTTTAATAGAACATTAGCCAATGTTCTGAGAACGTCTTAGCTGGGTAGAGTTCCTGAAATGAAATGCTCATGCTATGCTAGCTATTGTACTGACAGCAAATCTACATAATCTTAAATTACACCGGAACGTACACTAGCGTGTTACGTTTAAAAATGTACCCGCTAAATGGCTAACTCATTGGTATAGTCTACAGCAACATGAGCTCATTTGTATAAATACAGTAGCTCAGCAAGGCTGCATAAGTCACACAATATAACTCATTGTTTTGCCAGGCAGTGCTATTGAGCTTGACATGTTGCACTGCTTTAGACACGACATTCACTAAGCAGCGATAAAGGGGGGGTGTGTTACTGCAGCTGAAGAACAGTGCGTTGTCTCCCCCCTCTGCCCATACCGAGACACAGCAATCTCTCTCTCAGTTTCTCCATTCTCTTTCTTCATCTGCATCACAAGTTCTCTGTTCCTGTAAAGGTTGCAGCTTAGGAAAGCTTAGTGTGCTCTGTGAATGACCTTTGCTTTTAATATGAATATTTCTCTTTCATTATTACTATCATATAGTAAAATCTATGCACATGATCGGGCACAATAGATCTCCTTTTCATTAGTGCAGTAAAATGCCAGGCAGGTAGTGTAAGGGACTTTCAGACCAGCCAGATTATTTGCTCCTCCATCTACCCTTGCTCCCCTAACCACCTCCTGACAATGAGAATTAATATGCGTGCAGTTCTGCTCTCTCTATTGCTCTCTCTCTCTCTCGCCTACTGGAGTTCAATAGGCAACTTTATCAGGGAACATTATTGAGAGCTTTGCCGAGAGCTTCTTCATCACACACACATCTGAGCCTGCCCAACACTTGTCACTGTCAATCACAAGGTGATAATACACTGAAGATTTCCTCATTTGGTTTAATAAAATCTCCGGGCTTATTTGAACTGCAGTCATTATAGCAAATAATTGCTGCATTGAGGTGCTAGCCGGGCCATAGCCTAAGGGATAAGACAAGACTATTGCTCTGTGTGGGACTTGGTTTATGTTTTTTCTTCTCCTTCCTATACCCGCTCTCCCCAGTTGTGCATATTTCAACAATGAATATTGCATCTGAATCCAGTTCTGGCTTTTCTTATTCAAACTAACATTGTTATTACTTATTATCTGGACGTGAAGTCATTCGTTCTGCCTCCTTTATGGCTTTCACTGTCATGGCATATTTCACTGGGGGGCTGCCAATTGCAATTTTTAACTGTCATTTAAACCAAATTGCAGATCAGAATGAGCAGGTCCTCAGCATCTCAGAGGAGAAATACAGTCATGAAGAGGATGAGCACAGGATATTCGTCATCTGCAGTTTGAACACAATGGCCTGCTGAGGCTCTGCTTTTTAAGGGGTTTGGTACATTAATCAATACCAACAAAACTGCATTACACAATATGAGGTCAGGTCTCAATAGTGAGTGCTTTTTTGATGAGAGTGAAATCATGCCAGACTTTTGCAAAGCATGTCAGATATTATGAAAGCCATTTTAATCCCGCTCTTACTTAACATGTAAAGTTAGGACAAAGCCATGCATTTCAAACAGGCTGTCTTGATTACTGTATACTTTATCTCTCCCTGCTAAAGTCTGAACACCTCCACAAAACTCATAGGTGATTTCTTATACTGTGTTACAGCCCCTAAAAGATGTCATTATTACAATAAAATAAGAACATTTTGCCTGAAGATAAAAATTGTACATAGAATATATTAAAACATATATGTCATATATATATATATATATATATATATATATA
>JAZGTJ010001136.1:0-12776 GCA_036877575.1 Botia almorhae | reverse complement strand
TTTTACTTAATATCAGGCTGTCATTATAAAGATCAAGTTGTATACAGTATGTTATTTATTTTTAATTATTTATATGTTTATCTCACTAAGTAAATAGTGACCTTTATGCTATTAACATTGATAATATATCCAGGTCAGAATGGCCAGATGGTATAAGTAGATAGTAGGAATGTGAGCTCACTTTTTTATGTCTAACATTTACATTTTGGAAATGCTACTGGAACCCAGTAAAGTCCAATGCATTTTATTTCAGCAACTTTTTCAGATTGTATTTGTCAGAAGTATTTGACCTTCCCTATTTACTGGCTACATAGTGAAATCACATGCAAATTACTTTTATTAACAGACTGTGTTGAAAAACAAAATGAAATAAGATAATTAAACAATAATTAAGTCAATAATTAGCTTCCACTTTCAGTCCTGGACAATGTCATTTTCCTCAATTAGTCCAATCAGTGAAGCAATAAATTAGTTTTTTCTTATTCTCTGTGTCCCTCATAAATTATTAGTAGGCATAGCCCTCAAAAATCAATCAATCAAAGATCAGATACCATTACAGAGCAGTTACTCTACTGATCCCTAATATATATATTTATATATATATTTGGTACATTTGGAAATTTTATCACTCTGTTGCAGGTCAAAAGTACTGTCTAGGGATCCAAAAGTATCTTAGGACCATATAAATGGTCTATGCAATGACTTTGATAAGGTCATTGTAGAATGAGTAGCTTTCATTGAAGAAATGTTGAGGTAATATATTGCCAATCTTAAGAATTTGTTCTAATGACACTACTGCTGTTCAGAGCTCGCGTGCCTGTTCACATGGGATTAAATTAGGCAGGTTATTAGGTAGACTGAGTTCACAAGGTACACAATTCTCTGGCCCTTATACACTGATAACTCATTTTTTATTAGAAATAAGTTTGCGTAAAGAAGCTAATTAAATATAAAATAAATACATTTACACTATATTTCAATGAATAAAAATACAGTTTTTATTACAACACGTCGTTTACTTAATCGTTAAATTAAAGTAATAGTTTACTTTTATTTTAAAGTAAACTATTAATGATATAGTAACTGTCTTTTAACGTAATACACCTCTTATTATTCTTACAAACCAATTAAACTGTCCTATAAATTTTACATTAAAGAACGATTTAAAGAACCAATCCAAACCCACTACCTTGATCTAACCTGACTGACAGCTAAATGCACTAATAGAATCTCCAGAGTGCTTCTATAAACCAATGGCAGAGAAGTAGCTCGTTCCGTGCGGTCAGTCAACAGGAGGGTGGATACTTCGTGGTTTAAAAATGTGTGAAATGTCCTGAGGTTAAAACGGTAAGTTTCTCAAACTCATTCTGAGTATTAAGATACTCTTATATTTGTAACGGTGATATTCTTATGAATGTCATTCTGTAAGGTAAAATCCACAACCCGTGTCTGTTTAAACGATCAACTGGCAAAGCTGAGCTAAAAAAACAAGACTTCTGTCAGCTTTATACAGCTTCCTCGTGCCACTTTTGCGGCACACTATAAGACTGATTTTATTCGCATACTATATTTCATCTTAAATAATTCGGTATGTGCCAAGCTGATATTAGTTGTCTAAGCGTTATCCTGGAGACATTTAACATTGTGGATTGCTGTATTGAATTGTAGATAGGGTGACGGCCATGTCACTCTCCCTGAGAGCCAATTACAGTCTCTCGGTTGTGTTTATGTTCCGCCTTTTCCTGTTAAGATCGTTTGACGTGCGATTGGTATTTGTGTGAGATTTTTGAGATAGCAGTGTTGGCGACTGTTTAGATGAACGTATATACAAAATAATTAATCTAAAATCGAAATATTTCACATGCAGACGAGTTGCCCAATAATGTTTTCATCCAGGTGACGTTGTTTAGCTCGGGTAAGTAAAATCCATTAGATACGGAGGTTTTCATGCTAAAGAAAGCTAGTCACACATCGTGCCAGCCAATAACTTGAACTCTGCTTTAAAATAAAGGTGATGCTGTCTTGTGAAAAGTAACAGCCCTTATTTCTAGTTAAGGCGGTTCTTCCAGTGTCACAGGCTTTGACGTGTGTCTCGTATTTGCTTCTCGCCACTCTTATAAGACTTATCACTGTGTTTGGCATGTTAACAACATCTCATTTCACAAAATGTTTAATTATGAGTGTTTGCTTTTAGTTACATTTTAGCTAAGTTCCCAATAGCACAGCTGATGTGATTATCTGTGCTAGTGGAGATTGAATTTCCGACAGCTGCCATATAGCATCAGGTTGCTAATTGTGTTCTCCAAATATCCAGGCTCTCACCAGCATTATTATTTTTTTTCTATCTTTTCCTCTCCATTCCTCTCACAGTGAATACTTTGGATGCCGCTAAAAAGTGGACAAGCATACAACCATCGAGAGCTCAATGAGTAATGAACACATTCTGGAGCATGTCAACAAACGCTGGACGTAAGGTAAAGTATGGCTGTGTGTCTTAAAATATTGCACGCACAGGACCAACATCTTTGACCTCCTGACATGTCAGTTATCAGTGGCCTATTAAACAGTGAGTGTTCACTACAATCTTTATTTTCCAATCCTAATTTTACCTATATTGTTTTAATAGTACAAATGATTTCTGATCTAGACTTATCTATAATGTAGACTAGATCTAAGCCAGAAACCGTAGTAACAGTTTGTTTGTTGTAAACTACAAAGGCACTGTCCTGGCTTTGGCATGGAGTTTCAGCTGTTATGAAAGTGTTAAATTCAGCTGTGTCCTAACAGATGCTGACTCGGGCTAACTGCTGTTTTCTCTTGTAGATTTATGATAGACAGGTTTTATACCAGCTGTGTATATAGAGGCTTTTATTGCACCAGAGCACATTATAGGTTAATCTACCTACAATAAGTCTGTTTTCCATAGTGTAGTTTCTAGTTTATTGTTCTCTTATATATGGTAGTTGTCTGGTAGCTGCTATCCTTGTGTGTGGCTGTATTTTTTGACATCATGCATTGTGATAATGACTGGTTAAAGAATATTTATTGTTTAGTATTCAAGTATTTATGCAGTTAGTAATTTTTATACTGTGTAACTGACATCCAATTGTCGATTTAATATTTTTATTTCTTGATTTATTTTGTTATATTTACCATAACAATTAAAGTCATTGCTCATGATGCATGCATTATGTGATAAATAAATGCCATGTTTGTTTGTGTGCAGAGATCTGACAGTGAGGAGCAGAGTGGTCAGGGGGAGCAAAGAGCCAGCCCAGCTCGTCCTCCATTTGGTAAGAAGCAGCTCCCCTCTATCCCAAAGAATGCAATCCCCATCACTAAAGGTGCCTCACCGGCCATCTCTACACAGTCAACCAATGGCACTCATGCCTCATATGGGCCTTTCTACCTGGAGTACTCGCTGCTTGCTGAGTTGTGAGTGCTGTTTTACTCAATGGTTTTGTGGGTATTTTTTATGGGATTGTAGGTTCCACAGGATTTTTGTGCTAGTCTTGGCTGGTGGGTCTTAAGCCGTAATGGTTAGTTTAATGTTATAAAACAACATTAATCTTAACAATAAATCTGTCTAAAACAACATTCCATCAAATATCTGGGGTTGGAGTTTATGCCTTTTAAATGAACAAATTATGAAAACGTAAAATGTAGACTAACAAATGTATTCTGTATAGTTTCAGTATGTTGTGCTTGAGGTGTATGGGTGAAATTGATGGTCATTGCCTTGTCTGTTGCAGCACATTGGTAATTAAGCAAAAGCTTCCTGGCATCTATGTACAGCCTTCATACAGATCAGCACTGAGTAAGAACACAGCTTTTGTTGTTTTCTGTCTGTGGCACAACAGAACAGATCTCTGTAAACTCTGTTTGTAATTATGGATCTTAGAGTTAAATTGGTTGCAGTGTTATTTATTGGAAGTATGTGTTGCTGGTTTGCTATATCATTTATCCACCAATGTCTCTGCAGTGTGGTTTGGCGTAATTTTCATTCGACACGGCTTGTACCAGGATGGTGTGTTTAAGTTCACTGTGTACATTCCTGATAACTACCCAGATGGAGACTGTCCTGTAAGTACAGTGCTAAATTTGTACGTATATTTGTACGTACAATGTTAATGCAAGATGTTAAACATGCATTCAGGTTCAGATAAATATTTGTATAGACGGCTAATACTAATTTACCTGCTAAATGTTTTTTTTTTTTAATTGATTGCAAATCAGGGAAACCTGAGCCGTTAGCTGTTGCTGTCTTACGGTTGCCTTTAAACCAAACTGTGAAAGAGTGTCTTGTGTATGTAGGTCTTCATTTGTGATCTATAACATCTTCACATTGATCTTTAAACGCACATCTCAGTTCTGTGTGTATTTATATGATGGATTTATTCATGTTTCTGACGCATGCATGAGCTTACACAGACAATAAGATCTGTGTCCTACAGGCATTGTACTTTAGCTCTTTCGTTACAGAACAGAGGTTCTTAATTCCCACTTGTTAATAACGTGTAAGCAAATTTCTGCTTAAACAAACAGTCAGCGAATGGAATGTAAAGCAACATAAGCAACATAAGCAAACTTTGACCAAGAAAATCAAAGCGTGCAATGAGGTCAAAGGTTGCGTAGTAGTTCTTCTATTCATCTTAAATTGTTACACCTAATGAATGAGCTCATCAGTGTTTAATGTGCATAATATCATTGTATATTGGCTGTAGCCATGTCTACGTGTCCTTGCAGTTTGCTTTCATCAGATGTGCTGACCTGTGTTTCTTTTGTTTTGTATCTACGCATGTTCTTTCAGAGAGTTGTGTTCGACACCCCTGTTTTTCACCCGCTAGTTGACCCAAACTCTGGTGAGCTGGATGTGAGGAGAGCTTTCACCAAATGGAGGTCTGTTTGAAAAACAATTGAATCTCTTGTCAAAACCACACAGCAACAATGTCACAAATATAAAGTTAATGGGTGCTTAAAGATTTATTTGGCACCAGTTTGAGTGTAGTATGACCTATGGTTAGCTATAGAAATTTTGGTGTACTTGTAATTTTATGGCAATAGGAAAAAACACTTTGTTTTTTGCATTGTAGGCGAAACCATAACCACATTTGGCAGGTCCTTATGTATGCACGCACAATCTTCTACAAGATCAACACCATGGATCCACTCAACCCAGAGGCTGCAGTGCTGTGAGTAATGGGTTCTGTATCATATAATACACTCGCCATGGTTTTCAGCAAACTTGACAGTCAGTTAATGATTAATAGTCTTTGCAGCTGAAGTTGTTCTTGTTCAGTTGTTCTTGGATTTGTCAGACAAACACAAGCAGTCAAGCTTAATTTAACTTGAGGTGCATTTGACTGAAGTCATATGATAGCGGTGCATACAAGCTTAGTACAAACTCAGACTTTGGCTTCAGTGTTTTGACTGTCTATTTACAAATGCTTTTTTCTGTGCAGGTATGACAAAGATATCCAGCTTTTTAAACGCAAGGTGGTAGACAGTGTCAAGCTATGCAACAGTCACCTTTTTGACCAGCCCAAGATAGATGATCCTTATGCAATAAGGCGAGTAAAAATGACTGGACTATGAATATGGCTTCCTTTTATTCAATATAATGTCACATAAATTAAGAGTCATTAGTGAAAATGAAACCACAAGCTTGTGGTATTCAGTGGGGATGAAAGTTCACTGTTGAGTCATCCCTCTGGACTTTGGCCCATTTTGTCCTGCATCTAATGTTTGTATTCTGTCTTTAGCTTTTCTCCATGGAATCCAGCAGTACACGAAGAGGCAAAAGAGAAAATGTTTGCACATAAAGTGAGTGTGTGACGCACCCCTGACTGCTTCCCCAAAACCAAGTAAAAACTGGCTTCTTCCTGGTATCTTGTGCATACTTCATTGTAAAGCATGAACTTGTGTTTCTGCATGTGCACATGAATGTTGTACAACCCATTTCCTTTCCTAGTGTACTTTCCTTTCCTTTTGTACTGTACAGTCTTAGGCCAAACGTATGCTTCAGTTTTTCTTTGCTGCACAAATGTACATACAATGTAAATTTTGTCATCCTCTGGGTCCTCATGGACTCTGCATGCAGCACAGTTTGTGTAACCTCTACACGTTTTTTTTGTGCATGTGCATGGAATTGACTGCACTATTGACTAATAAAAAGTAATGCATATCGTTTGTTGTGCATTTAGCGATGGCAGACAAAAAAAATAAAGCATACTCAAGGCTTTATTGGCTTGGTTAAAGTATGAATTTTTTTAAATGTTAATTTTAAATGTAACTCAATGCTCTATATATAATTCTGTAATTGTACTCTAATGGCCTCATGTTGTTGTTGTTGTTGTTGTTGTTGTTGTTGTAGAGACTGCCGGAAGATTACAGCAAAGGACTGCAGGTATCTGGGTTGTCTTGGGTGAAGCCTGGCTCCACACAGCCTTTCAGCAAAGAGGACAGCCCCCTACAAACATGAATTTTCAGTACTTTGGGCTGTCCACCAGTGGAGCACTACAATACTGTGGCTGTGCCGGGATATATAAATTAAATTCTGATGCTGTTCTATGAAATTTAACTTACTCCGCTTTAAATTATAATTTTAAACTGCTGCGATAAAGTAGGAACTTTTAAAACCTTCCCAGTGTGGCGCTAAAGACTCCACGCATTAATTTCAATGCTGAGGCTTGAACACGCCGGTGGCACAGTTCTGGTCAATACTGTTACTTGCACACATTAATTTTTTTAGGCACAACAAACCACCTCACTTGTTTGTGTAGGTCATGCCCTTTTAAATGGTGAACTTTTTTTTTTATAAAGAAAATTTGACTTTTCCTTTCCCCACAAAGTTTAATGGTTTAATTTTAAAGTGCATTTTCAGACTGGGACAGAATTCTGCTTTTCTTTTCATGTGTATATATTTTTTTTCAAGTCTTATGTAATAAATCCTGTGTATGAAATTTTTATTGTAAAATGCAGAGCAAGACTTATACTATTCATTAAAACACTAAGTTGATCCTTATTGCTCAGAAATTCAAGTCAATTTGAATGTCCTAATGGTGTGATCAAAAAGGGTTTGATGTGTAAATAGTAGAGCAATTAAAAGAAATTAATGACCTCTATAGATGAGTCCACAACCCTCATTTATGTAGAAATTTACAATGTTATAAATTTGTTTTTGTGGTTTACAATACCCGATTCCTTCCTTTTTCTAAGTGAAAATCTTTTTAACACAAAACAAATAAATGCATAAACTAAATCTGCTCTTATGTCCGTTGGTAGTACATTGATGTGAAATTTGCAATTAAATCTTTTATCTATTCGTTAAATCGTGACTATGACTCAAAGATGCTTCTCAAGTGTGAATGACAAATTATCATGATCATAGACTTTGCACTTGAACAATTTTTTGTATACACATAACTGCTTAAATTTAATGTTACATTTGCTAAATGTATTTGTTCGAAGGTGATTTGATAATACGCCTTTTCAATTTAAGTTCCAGTTTCATATCGGTGTTGGCAAGCGGCAATTCCCCAAAGGTCCGCCAGAGGTAATCACATATCGGAGGCACCGCCAGAAACTTTTCTCCGCTCATCTCCTCCCTCCTCTCCTTCTACTATAGGCTGTTTCATGTTAGTGTAAAATCCCCGCTGATTGGCTGAGGTTCCGGCGCGGCCATCTTGTTTGTGAACTATGTAACTCCATATTTTGCGAACAGAAAATTACATCACGCTTTATATTAAAAATTTTAGGAAAATACTATTGACTTTTGCCGAAACTTTGGGTAAAGATTCAAACAGGCCTCCCAGTTGTTCCCGAAAACAAATTTAACTTCGACCAATCACAGGGGACCTAACAAATATGCAAATATGTGTTTTATCATCATCCTACGTCAGCAGCACTGGAACCGCTGAGGTCGCCCAGAAGCGATATTAACTACGCCAAAAACTTCGCTATTTTATTCCTCCACAAATGTTCGCGTTCTGCCCGCAGGATCTGGCTTCGTTTGGGTAAGTTCGTTTATTTATTCTTTCCCCTGGTCTTACGAGAGCGTAGATGGTTTTAGAGTGCGACAGTGCTGAAACTCAGGTGGCTGTCAGTCCTGATGAGAGGGAGAGAGAGCGAGAAAGAGTGACAGAGAGATAGAGAGGAAGACCGTGACGTTCAGCTGCTTGAAGGGAATCCCAGTCTGGATGAAACACTGTGTGCTCGAAACTCAGGTAGACTGTCACGACGACATGAGCTCCACGTGAAAGACAGGCATGGACACCACCGGGTTTCCAGCAAAAGGTGGTTCTGAACTAACAGCGACCGAATACCCTCGGAAAAGTCGATCGGATTGCTGCCTCGGCGCGATGAGGAGGAATAATGCAGGACGATAACAGTTTTGATTTAAAGCAGTGATCATCGCTTTCATCGCTGTTTTGACAAAACATGAAGAAGACGCAAACGTGTGCTGATTAAAGTTGGGAATGCTGTTTGAAGGGCTTTCGACGGCGAAACGTGTACCAGGTGATGTTCTGGATGGTGCAATGATTTAATCTGTACTAGGGTTTGTGTAGTTTCACTTCTCCAATACACGTTCTCAATGAAGACTTGTGGACAGGTGGGATGATAGGTTTGATTGACAGGTTTCTGATCCTGAAAGGTATTGTGGTCTATCGTGGGTACTATACAACCAGGTATGGAGTCAGATGATGACACCATGACATGTTAAAACGTATTCAGTTAATTATGGTACTGCATGAAAAACGTTATTTTTACCATAGTATTTATATGATATCCCAAGGTACTTTTGAAAATATTAGAAATCATGGCTAAAAACAAGGACTGTACTGTGGTACTTTTTTGTAACTGTTTGCAACTGTTTGTTTGTTGACACCTGCAGGTCAGATAGACCTGTTATATTAATCATGGTGGCTGTCAACATACTCATCAGGAACTCTGATTTGCTTTCCTGAAGAATCCAGCAGGTCTTTAAAAAACACCTCATTGTTGGACTGGACTGCTAGTAGTTTAACTCTGTAGAGTGCTGTAGTGCTGTGGAGTGTTGGTAGAATTTATCCTCTAGTATGTACACAGGAGCAAGTTTACCTGTTCAGTACAAGATTCACTATAAGTTTAGTTATTGACCCAAACATTTGCATTATAGACTTTTATAAAGTATCACAAAATAATGGAGCAAACCACTAATTTTTATAAGTGAGTCATTTTATTAAAATTTTATTTAGTAAGTCAGACTGAATCCTGGCGGTTAGAAAGTTTAAAGTTACACCTTGGTGTTTGAGTTTAGGTTAGTTCCCATTTAGATGTGAATATGATACCCCCTCATGTATACTAAAGTTATTGACCAGAAGATTTGTAATAACCCGTAATCAACCAAGATAGCAATTTTATGATTAAGAACCATTATTACTTATTAATAGTCTTAGTACTTTTTGTAGTTTATTAGTATTTGTTTATTTGTACTTAATGTAGAATCCCAAAAATCCCTTTGTTATGGTTTACAGGAGCGCTGAGTACTTAACATTATACATTATATACACAAGTAGTAGAAAACAAATATGTCGAATTAAAAATAAAGAATAAAAAATCATAAAGATGTACACTACCAGTGAAAAGTTTAGGATTACCTACTCGTATGTTATTTTTTTTACATTGTTAAATAATGGTACAGTCATTAAAACTATCAGATAACAAAAAGGGAGGTTATGGGAATTTTGTTGTGACTAAAAGAAAATTCCAAATAAATCAAATCATGTTATATGTTAATATGTAATGTAGCCACACATTGCCTAGAATTTGCAGAAATGTTCTCCTGGCATCACTTCTTTCTTGAGGCATCACTCTGGGATGATGATTTTTAAACATTTGACACTTTTTAAATTATAGTTTTCTAATGACAGAATTAAAGTTGGCATAATTATATTAATGTCTACAAAACTAATTTCAAACGTTTAAAAGGATGCCTTTAGATCATATAAAAAAACTTTTTAGCATCATATGCCTAAGTAGAGTTATGTACAGTGGTGTGAAAGAAGCCTCTGCCACTTTAGATCAAAGTGTCTCATACAATATACGACTATTTAGAAATATGAAACCCCCCAGTGTGCTGCCTTAGGCTAGAGTGTTTAGTAATATAGTGCAGCACAAGGGGGGGGGTGTGCATGGTAAACAGTCAACCAGAATCAACTGCCACAAACAGGAAGTGTTTGAATTTAGAGATGCTCTTCCACATCAAATAACCAAAAAGCATCTCTACCAAATCCCCATCTGAAGTGTTGTTGAACTTTATGAACTGTCAAATTTTACATTATGAGACCAACCATTATTCACTGAGTCAATGGAAAACACACTTAATCAGCTCCAGCAAGGACAGGATAATGTGAGCCCACATACGTTTTCTTCTGTTTAAAAAAATAGAGTCATGATGAGATAGCAGATAATGGAAAGGCTTTTCCATGGCAGATCAAGTGTAAATGCTGTCCAGCCTTTTTGTACATTAGCGAAGAACTGCTGGTTTTAATGTAGTTAGTAGTTCACAGATATTTAACTTTTTTTTTTTACTTTTTTGTTGCCTTAGAAATGTAATGTTCACTGTTATACTCTGTCAAGCAGTTGTTTTCTTTTTGCTTCTTTTTTCAAGGAGTGGCTTTTGTCATTTCACAATTGCAGGAGGTTCATTATTTGTCCACTTTATTGCATCGATTATGCCGGTCCACCTTTATGTTTAGATGTATGCTAAAAATAGACAAATGTTTGGCAGACGTTACATGAGTATTACGCTCATTTAAATTCTGGCACTGTGGCCTAGAATTATAGTGCAGGATTTTAAGAATGGAACTGGCAGCATCAGTTTGGTTTGCATGCAGAATAAAAGGATTGTTCGCCCAAAATGATGTTGTCATTTCATCATCGGTTCTGTTTTAAACCCATATGACTTTCTTTTGTGCAACATAAGAAAACTTTTTAAATAATGTTGAAGCTGTTCTTCATGCAATGAAAATGGTGACTGAAGCTGTCAATCACTAACATTCAGTGATATATGATGCATAAATGATGACAGAATTTTCATTTTGGATGAACTATTCTTCCTGAACAAACATATGAAATTTAAACTTAGACTGATTGCTGAAAGAATAGTACTGAGAATATGCTCTAGTGATTCAATAAAAGTTGAAAAAAGACGTGAAAACAGAATCTTCCTTCTGTTGTTGCACTTACAGGGAACACGTTAAAACCTCACTTACCACCTGTTGTGTTGGTTAAGGCATGCCTGTGCTGTGGGAAAAGGAATGACTAAAACTTGATAGTGCAGGTCCAGGATCAGCTTTGCGTACCAGAAAAAAACAGGTCATATTCAGAAACAGCACAGAAACTGGTCTTGGGTCTCTGGCACAAGGCAACCTCTACCTGCTCTTTATATGAGTCACGATTTAGCTTCAGCGTGGTGCAATTTCACAACGGAAACGTTTTGACAATTGCAGTTCAAGACAAGAAGCACTAACAACCTACTGTGCCTCATCTTGTTAGCAGTCATGCAATTTTGTTAGCATGAGAAAAAGCATTTGTGATCCATCATCAAGTATTCCTTATGTAATCTTGGGATGTTTTTCTGTTGTTACAGAAACATTTTTACAGCAATAACATTCTGGTTGCAGTGTATAGAAGAGATGTCTGTAAGATATCATGTCAAAAGTGTTCAGTGATTATGATTTGGTTTCTAAATTTGTTGTGTTGGGAGAGGGTTGCAATATTAGAACGCTGCAGGTGTTTTTGTTTGTACAGATAATGGACTGAGATGTTGGGGCTCTTATCAGTGTTTCTTTCAGCTGTGGACTAATGCAGTCACTGCATAAACACCTCCAGCCTCTCAAGGTGGGAACTCTTCCTGCTAAAAACATTTCTGGTGTGATACTTAACCTGAGAAGCCAGCTGATATAAATCATTAAAGTTTCACACAGCCAGAGAAGTTGAGAAAAGCTGGTATATGTACTTAGAAGCTTGAAAAGGCAGTTTACATAAATCTGCTTGGGTCTGTTCTGTCTGTGCCACAGTATTTTATAAAAAACACAGATGTGTCTTTTCCTGCTGCAGAGTAATGTTAATAATACGTCCCAGCAAGTAATATTGAATTATTCCTCAGATGTTTTTTTTTTGCAGAAGTTTGATGATAAATATTATATCAATTTCTCCCAGATGTTATAACGTGACAGTAGATCCTAATTACAGTACACTTGCCAAATGCTTCCTGGTTAAGGCAGGTGCATTTCTTGTAAAAAAGTTGTTGGCTTGCTTCACGTAAGTTGCTCCCAGACAATGGGAGGTGTCCTGTAATTTTAAGCACTGGTGACAGAAGCAGCTACGCCTTCATGTAAGATTGAAAATCTCCACACAGAGCGTCAGTTGCTGACATGAGATAGGACTCTTCCATGAGCTTTTCCATTAACGCTGCCATCCAGAGAACTGACCTTTAGTCTGTGTTTTTCTTAATTAAAACAGTATAATTAAACACAACAGTGGGCACTTTTTAAATCGTGTTGGTTCTGATTCTTATTCAGACGTTGCCTTGAACCAAACTAATCAACTCTGAAGTGATCAACTTTCTGAAGCAAAATAGTAGCATGGGAGATTTACCATACAACAGTGTAAATGTTTTCATCTGCTATATTCACGAGTTCGCACTAACATGCAATCGCAAATGATCACTGATGCGTATTTGGCGTGCTGTCCGGGGGGAGGGCTCCGAGCTCGGAATTTGGCCCAAACCC
>JAZGTJ010001135.1:37522-64352 GCA_036877575.1 Botia almorhae | reverse complement strand
TGGAGTCTACTAAAGACAGACTATCCATCTACCAAGCCATGAAAAAGAATATGATCAGGCCAGGTACTGCTTTTGAATTGCTGGAAGCTCAAGCAGCCACAGGTTATATCATTGACCCTATCAAGAACCTCAGGTTAACTGTAACTGAAGCCATTAAGATGGGAATTGTGGGCCCAGAATTCAAAGACAAGCTCCTGTCAGCTGAGAGGGCTGTGACTGGTTATAGGGATCCATATACAGGCAAAATTATCTCACTGTTTCAAGCTATGAAAAAGGGCCTTATTTTGAGAGACCATGGAATTCGTCTTCTTGAGGCCCAGATTGCTACTGGAGGAATCATTGATCCTGAACAGAGTCACCGCTTGCCAGTTGAAGTGGCCTATAACCGAGGTTTTTTCGATGAGGAGATGAATGAGATCCTCAGTGACCCATCAGATGACACCAAAGGCTTCTTTGACCCAAACACAGAGGAAAATCTCACTTACCTGCAACTGATGGAGAGGTGTATTTTAGACCCAGACACAGGTCTTGTGCTCTTGCTTCTAAAGGAAAAGAAACGGGAGAGAAAGACCTCTTCCAAGTCATCAGTTCGCAAACGCAGAGTTGTCATTGTAGATCCTGAGTCAGGCAAAGAGATGTCTGTGTATGAAGCCTTTTGCAAAGGATTAATTGACCATCAGACATATCTTGAGCTTTCAGAACAAGAGTGTGAATGGGAAGAAATCACAATGACATCATCAGATGGGGTAGAAAAATCCATATTAATTGACAGAAGATCAGGTCATCAGTATGACATTGATGAAGCTATTGCAAGAGGCATTATTGACCAGACTGCAATTGACCAATACCGGTCTGGCACTCTTTCAATCACAGAATTTGCTGATATGCTGTCTGGAAACATGGGTGGTTTCCGTTCCCGATCCTCTTCCTTTGGATCCACCTCCTCTTTTCCAATTAACCCCATACCTTCTATCAAAACTCCTGCAACTATATGGAATGATCCAACCGAGGAGACTGGTCCTGTCGCTGGAATCCTTGATACAGACAGCCTAGAGAAAGTTTCAATTAATGAAGCCATGCATAGGGGGTTAGTGGATTCCATAACTGGCCAAAGGCTGTTAGAAGCACAAGCCTGCACTGGTGGCATAATAGATCCAACTACCGGAGAGAAATTCACAGTTGCCAAAGCAACTGAAAAAGAGCTTGTAGATAAGATAATGGTTGATAGACTCAACCTTGCCCAGAAAGCTTTCAATGGATTTGAGGATCCTAGATCTAAAGTCAAAATGTCCGCAGCCCAGGCACTTAAAAAAGGTTGGCTGTATTATGAAGCAGGACAGCGTTTCCTGGAAGTGCAGTACCTCACTGGTGGCCTAATTGAACCAGAGACTGAGGAACGAGTCTCTCTAGAGGAGGCAATCAGGAAGGGTTCTATTGATGGTCGTACAGCCCAAAAGCTAAGAGATGTGAGTGCCTACACTAAATACCTTACCTGTCCTAAAACCAAACTAAAGATTTCCTACAAAGATGCCATGGACAGAAGCATGGTTGAGGAAGGATCTGGCCTTAGGCTTCTTGAAGCTTCATCAACATCCAGTAAAGGTCTTTACAGTCCCTACAATGTAAGTGGTGCTGCTTCTGCCTCTGGCTCCCGGTCTGGGTCCAGAACAGGCTCTAGGTCAGGTTCCAGAAGAGGAAGCTTTGATGCTACTGGTTCTGGATTCACCATGAACTTATCATCATCGTCATATACTTCCTCCAGTTACAGCCGCAGATTTTAAAGCTGGACACCCCAAGGGACCAGCCACATGCAGCTTTTAAATCAAGAGCTGTCATATCTGCCCTGACTCAACACACTACAGTTACATAATACACAGAAATGTTTTGGACATAAAAATAATGACTTTATTCTGCTTTGCATGTTTGATATTTTATAGAAAAATGCATTCCAAAAACTACCAGTATCTTTTTCTGTGGACAGTAAAAGTCCCATTTTTTATGCAGTTTGGATGCTTAAGAACTTTAAATTGCCTGCTTAGTTTCAGAGTTATCTAATTTAGGTTTATTGCAGATAATTTTTGAGTGTTTTCTTATTTTAATACTTATATGCAACATTAGATTTAGGAAATTTTAGAGAACTGCTAATTACATTAAGAATTTTGGAGAGAATTTTTAATCCAACACTGACAATTTACTGTTTCTTAAAGCATACATTTTCACATATTACTTCAGACTTTTGGGAGGCTTCTTTCAGAATAATGTACCAGAAAATGTATGACAGTGTGATAAAAAATGTCCAATTAGTTGATCTTTTTAACTTTGTAAAGCTGTTAGTCATTATAGCAAATAAAATTTGCCGTTGGTTTCACAGAATGTGAAAAAACACTACATTTAAACATACACACAAAAAATCTAATCACACATATCAAACTAATATCTTTATCAGCCAGAGTGTCTGTTATGAAAGTCCATTTGTCATTTACTGGATCGAGTACCTTTCCAAAATCCTTTCCAAAAACAACTCCTGACTACCAAGGCCCAGACTGGTGGCCCTTCGTTGTCAGTTTTCCAGTGGTGTGTTATCCAATGAAGACTTAAGATGTCTCAGTCCAGAAGACCTAAGTGTCTGATCCATTCCTCACTCATAACATCTGGGCAGATCTGGATAAAACTTGTAAGTTGAATTAAATTAATGTTTATTGCAGCTATGTTCTTATGACCACACTGATGTTTTCCTTTTCAATTTTCTCTTTATTGTCTTTCATTGATCTTTGTTCTACTACTATGCGCTTTGAAACATCTAGGAATAGTTTATTCTTTTTTGTGATACTTTTTTGTAGTGATCTGAATGGCATATATTTAAAGGCTTTTCTTTACAGTATTAAGACATATAATTATTTTGCTTGTGTCATTTAGATTTTGTATATTGTGTCATGTTTATCAACAGAGATCATCAGTTATTAGATGTCAACTTGATGGTGCAGCCTTGGATTTGGTCTTGGATTACAAGATTAATGATGCTCATCAGCAGCCCACATTTTTAGATATTCAGGTATAACTGTAGATATATATTAACATTTGCATCTTTATAATAGTTTGTGCATTGTATGCATGTATGTTTAATAGAGAGAATGTTTTTATTTTCCTTTTATTCACTGTTTTATTGATTTTTCACTTCATAGTATATTTTATAAATGTTGTTTATAGATCCTCACTAAGACTTTCCTCCTTTTGTTACATCTTCCATTTGCATGAAGACACAAAAGGCTAAGTTTGCCTTGGATATCATGCCAGGAACTGCCATTTTGGTGAACTGATCCTGCAGTATTTTGGCTTTCACATCAACTAAGAGTTTGACTTGGGACTTTACAGCCCATAAATCATGTTTTTTATAAGACCCGTTATGCATTAGATATGAATACCCCTTGTGATAATGAGAGATTACACATTTCTTTATACAGGTAAATTTTAATTGCATTAACTAAATGTGTTTAGGTTCATTAAATGTTTTTAGGTTCATTAAGTATGTCAAATTCATTTTTCATTTTTAAATTTCCTGTTCCAAACCTTTTTCATTTGGTGTTTGTCATTGTTGGCTTTTCTGTATTACTTTGCTTTTTTTAGTGTTCTCTCCTGTCTTTTGAAAGTACTTGACTTTTTGTGGTATGTGTAAAATATATGTTTTGCATGTTTGCCTAACTATAAAGTGTTTAAAAAATGAATAATTGATTTTTGAATTATTAAAAATATTTGGAATATTATTCGAGTAAAAGATTTATGAAATACTAACTGGTGGATAAACTGTTTTTCATATTTTCATCAGATTCCTGGTAATAAAGAATATGTTTTTCCAATATAACACTATATTCAAGTATAAATAAATACATTTTGAAAAGAGTTCCAATCTTTGTAGACTTTGTGATACTATTAATTCATCATGTAATATAACTTTGACATTCAAAATAAAAAGAGACATTCACTTCACAAATTGTAAATTTATAAATATATTTATTTATATATACACTGCTGCTTGAAAGTTTGTGAACTTTCCAGACATGATCAGGTTTTGTGAAAAAAAAGTCTGTATTTTTGTCAGTAAAAAAAAAATTTGTGAAGCAGACTTCTAAATGATGGACACAAACACAAAAAAAGGATATATTGTCATTATTTATTGAACATAAGGGGTTAATCTCACTAAAACTGGAAAATTGACTTGTGCAGAAGTGTGAAGCCTTTTATTTAGTAGCGTGTGGCACCTTCTTTTACAGCCATTACTTCAACCAAACGTCTTCTGTAACCACTGGCCAGTCTCTCACATCTGTCTTTGGGGATTTTTGCCTACCCCTCCTTGCAGAACTCGGCCAGCTGAGAGAGGTTGGAAGGACATCTGGCATGTACTGCTCGCTCCAGGTCTAGCCACAACATTTCAGTTGGATTGAGATCCAGACTTTGACTAGCCCAATCAACAGTGTGAACCTTCTTTCTTTTAAGCCATCCCCGTTGCTTGAATGCTTAGGGTTGTTGTCTTGTTGCATCACCCATTTTCGGCCCAGCTTCAGCTCTCTGACGGATGGCAGGAGATTGAATAATATGGAGTCGCCCTGGTCCGGAGGCAGAAAAGCAGCCCCAGACCTTCACATTTCCACCACTATGCTGCACTGTTGGGAGGAGGTTCTTTTCCTGGAATTCAGTGTTAGATTTTCTCCAATCATGGTGGCTTTGATTATGACCAAATAAATCTATTTTGGACTTATCTGTCCAAAGAATGGACTTCCAAAAGGCCTTTGGTTTGTCTAAATGCTCTCTGGCAAAGTTGAAACAGGCAGCTTTGTTCTTTTTTGAGAGCAGAGGCTTCTTTCTAGCAACCCTCCCATAAATGTCATGTCTGTTTAATTTTCATCTGATTGTAGATGCATGTACATTTACCCCAGATGCTGCCAGAGAGGTCTGCAACTCTCTACAGGTGATGTGTGGGTTGTCTACCTCATTTATTAATTTTCTGGTGCTTATTGATGATAGTTTTGATGGGCGTCCATTCTAGGCAGAGTTGTGATCATGTTGAATGCCCTCCATTTGTAGATGATTTGTCTTACAGTTGATGGAGTTTGTCTTACAGTCTTGGAGATGGTCTTATAGCCTCCCCAGACTGATGGGCTATCACCACCTTCTTCCTGATGTCCTCGGATATCTCCTTTCCTCTTGGCATTCTTTGACTCCTTGGCACTACAGTGGTTTGGTTGGTTTTCTCTCTTTTTTAATCAGTGTTACCCAACCACTTTTCTAAGGATGTCTAATTGTATTGGTTTGCTTAACTGATTAATTAAACACCCAAATGTGTTTCACCTGAATCGTTTACCCACTTGACTTTACCAATGCAGCTGGGGCTTCACTTTTGCACATACAGTAATTCAATCTTTCATGGCTACTCAGAAAATTTGCTTTAAACAAACATATGCAATTGATCAACATACATCTAACATTTAATTTATAAAAAGCAGGTGATTGTAAAATAAGAAAATCATGGTAAAGCAACAGAAAACTCTGAACAGCTCAAGGGGTTCACAAACTTTCAAGCAGCACTGTATATATTTTAATATATACAGTATGTGTGTGTGTAAATATGTAAATTTTATTTATAAAATGCCTATATTTTTAAGCCTGTTCACACCAAGGATGATTAGCATTTTTAGCCATTGCGATTGTTTTCCAGATGATGAATGATAAAACACTGACATTTAAATATAAAGCTGCAATCTGGAAATTTTTGGTAAAAAATGGTATTGTACTTACATAACAGTAAGTTCATAACAGGTACATAACATCTTACCTTAATGGTAAATTTACAATAATGATTTATAATTTGAGCTGTTGGGTCTACAAACAGGAAACAGGATGCAGGTTGAAATGGGACATTATGTTAATATCTATATATTAACATGTACGCTGGGAGACAAAATCCAGAGGGGGTCACCTTTATAGATGGATAAACTATTTGCCATTATGCTGCTGACAATCTGTCTGGCCACCCTGTAATAACTGTGCAAATGCCAGACCTTTCTTCACACAATGGTGTCTGTAAGGTATTGAGAGGAACAGAATAAGATTTCTAAAAATAAAAAGTAATTTAAAAAAATTTATAAAAAATAACTCTTAACTAAACTATAAAACTACAAAAAAGTAATTAAATTGGTAACAATTTACATCAAAGTGTTACATTTGTTAGTTGACACGAGTTAACATGAATTAGTAAATCACAATATGTCTATAGCATTTTCTTTTCTTAGTTAATGTTAATTTCAGCATAAAAGTTGCATGTTTTAAAATTTGTTAATGCACAATAAAAGAACATATACAAAGAATGAATACATGTATTTGTTTCAACTTTAGCCAAGATTAAATAATGTTGTAAATTGTCTCGGTTACCTATATAACCCTTGTTCCCTGAAGGAGGGAACGGAGATGTTACATCAACGAACTGACGTATGGGGTCTTGCTTTAGAGCCCTATGACCCTCAAGTGGAAAAACGTGTCAATGAACATTGGCACGAGAGGAAAGAGCCAATGAGCATTGGGCAAAATAGTTGCTGGCTGAATCACGACTACCCAGAAGCCGGCCGCAGCACGATCAATCAGTGGTGAGTCAGGCTTGTGGCAAGGGGGCGTAACGCCTCCGTTCCCTTTTTTCAGGGAACGAGGGTTATATACGTAACCGAGACGTTCCCTTTCAGTCAATCACGTTCACTGTTACGTCATCGAATGACGTATGGGGTCCCTGTAGAAAATGCCACAAACCGACCCACGTTACGGGCTAGTAAGCAAGTACGGGCAGGCGGTACAGCTTGCCTAGGAGGAGGCTACACTCCTAGTCGAGTGAGCCCTCACTCCGAGGGGGCACGACATGCCTTGGGAATGGTACGCCAAGGCAATGGCATCCACTACCCAGTGAGCCAACCTCTGTTTGGAGAGGCCCTTTCCCTTCTGCCGCCCTCCGAAGCAGACAAAGAGCTGGTCAGAGCTCCTGAAGCTTTAAATACGGTCCACGTAAATGCGCAAGGCGTGACTGGGACACAACAAAGAAAGAGCTGGGTCTTCCTCCTCCATGGGCAGTGCTTGCAGGTTCACCACCTGATCTTTGAAAGGCATGCTGGGAACCTTGGGCACGTAGCCAGGCCTGGGTCTCAAGATAATGTGAGAGTAGGCAGGCCCGAACTCTAGGCACAAATCACTGACTGACAATGCCTGCAGGTCCCCAACCCTCTTGATAGAGGCGAGCGCGGACTCTTCAGCTCGACTGACTCAAGCGGCTCGAAAGGGGCTCCCCGTAGCCCAGAGAGGAGAGCAGCCCACTCTCCAATGCAACGATCAACATCCGATCCTCATCCAGAGCACCAAAAGTATTAGCGGGTCCCGCGGGGGGAGCGGTGCTACCACCTGGCAGCTCAGACCCCAACACAGCAGAGGACTGGGAGGTCCGTGGGGAATGACCCGGCGGAGAAGTCTCCACTGTCACCTTAAGGTCTCCCAGAGTGCTACCCAGCTCTGCTGTCTTTTAGATTGCAGAGCCCAGGTGTGCGGTCAGGAAGCGACCACACCCAGAAACGCATAGACGGAAAGACATCTCTAAAAGACACACACCGTCCATGGAGCTCTTTAGGGAAATTCGCTCTTGTATGACGGCCGGTCTGCCGAGGCACGCAGGGGAACCGGAGAACAGCTGGAGCGAGAACCGCTGATAATGGCGTCCAAATCGCGGCAGATTGTTGATGCTGGTGAATCCCGTCAAAATAGTGTGGAGTGTGAGCCGCACACACTCGGCTCCGAAGCTTTATATACCCGCTTCCAGGTAGGCGTGACTCGGCCTGCAACTCTTTTGCCCAATGCTCATTGGCTCTTTCCTCTTGGGCCAATGTTTATTGGTGTGTTTTTTTCTACTCTAAGGTGATAGGGCTCTCAAGAAAGACCCCATTCATGTTAACGAATTTTACTAATTGTAAGTCTTAATTTATTAGTTTATTAAAATAAGCTATTTCATAAGAACATAAATGTGAATAATACATTTAAAAATGTGTGGTGTGCTGTGTGTCTCTGGTGGCCTTTTGTTTCAGGAAGCAGCATCACCGAAGGGAAGACAATATGGGTAAGCGAAGCATAGAATGGTAAATCCTATGCTTTTGTCAAACATGACATTACATGACATTACATAACATGACATGACAAATAACTTTTCCTTTTTTACTACATCATTGTCATTAAACATACCCTTAGTATGGCTATTTGGCCACAATTACAGGTCAGCTATGATATAGAAGTTGTGAGAGTTAGCAATACGACTACAAGTGTAATATTGCCTTTACCTTTCAGCCAACAAGAACTTAAAGGCACAATATGTAGGATATTTGCTTTAAAATATCCAGTTGACATGTCTTTACATTATCCCAAATGTTTTCCACAATGTCTGAATCTAGAGAAATACACAGTTTTAACCAATGTTTTGCCCCTGCTCATTCAACAAATAAAATTTGACAAATAAAATGACATGAGTAGTATTTTAGCCTTAAACATTACGTTACTTGTGGCAAATTTAACAGAAAGAAATAAAAGCATGTGATCAAATGTAACAGTTATAAAACTTCATTACCTCATTTATGAACATGATTTCCATGCTCCTTTACAGCATAATCAAGCTATGGCTTTGCTATTGTTTTGAATATGCAACCTTTAGCAATGAAAATTACATATTGTACCTTTAACATATAGTACTTTTCAAGCAATAAAGTAATTTATTGACAAAATTTTACCAGTGATTTCAGTGCCCAGGTTGGATTTCTGCATCACCAAAAAAAAGTTCCTGCAGCGTCTTACTAAAACAGTCAAAAATTGTTGCTGGTAAATTTAAACACTTGCTCAAGACCCCAACCAATTCTCAAACTAATTTGAAAGCCTCACATAAAGAGAATGTGAGCTATTTCTATGCAGTTATTAGAGTGCAAGGGGCACACAAGCATTTATTATTAGACCACAAGCAAGGGGCTTGTGTGTGTGTTTGTGTGAGTGAAGGAAGGAAGGAAGGAAGGAAGGAAGGGAGAAAGCGCTAGTACGATAATATGTTGGCTGACTTCAGTACTAAGCAGCAGTGTCACTCAGTATTAGGTGTGTCAATACACACCTAACCATCCCCTTTGGGAGGTACTGCCCACTGTTTTGGAGAGCTCCGGTCTGCAGTTATATCTACTTGACTCCATTTGACTGGCTATTTTTTCATCTTAAACCTACTTGATCTTATTTTTTTGTTGGCAGACAGTATAAAAGCATAAATGCTTAGTGAGTTTAAAAGCACTGCTTCTCATGAGATATTGTTTTAATATATTTTCTAATTAATTATTAACAAAAGTAATATTTTACTGCAAACCATCAAATTGCATTGTATAGTAAAAGGCATCTTGTTAAGTGTGGTTCAGAAAAATATGGTTCAGACACACAAGACTGATCAGACAGTTAAAACAATAATTGTTTAGAGTACCTGCTATTTCCTAAAAAAATAAAACTAACAATATATCCTCCAATACATGGCTTCTGAATAAATATGTTCTCATCTTTAATAGACCATATATTTTTTTATCAGGATGGAGGCAGCGGAGTGGAGTCAGTGGCAGAGTGAGTTCAGAGGGCAGATCAGGGCTTTGCGACACTGGCTGAAGGCCATGGAGATGAGACTTCTGCCACTCGATCCTGCTGTGAGTTTATTACACAAACATCGGCTGTAAAAATGCATCTCTTTTGTATTCAATGTAATATAATAGCTTTCATTTTCTAGTACAAATTTAAATTTTTGCATAACTAAAAGATTTAATTTGAAAGTGCCAGAATTTGATAGTATTTGTTACAGTTTGGCAACCCCTTGCCGACACAGGCATGATTTGAAAACCTTCCATCTTGTGTGCCTCAGTAGAAGCAAGGAAAGCTGACCTTCTGTACAGTTTTTTTCATGATATATCATAACCTTTCATAGCTATCACAACTTTGTTGGTTAAAAACTTGAGTTTAACTTTCATCTCATGGCCATTATTTCACTATCGTTTGTTACACTTAACACAGGGCTTTGTTTGAATATTGAATATATCAAACGTTTAATATAACTCTTTTGTGCTGTTCTTCATGCTGTTCTTACTGTATATCTGCCCAGTTTTGTCATCTATCTATCTGTGATGAAGTGTATTTCATGTTGTATGACATCATACTGTGAAATGAATGTTACCTGACCTTTTTGCCATGATGCAAATAAGTGTCTGTGAATTTTCTCCTTCCTCACTCAACTAAAAGATCCTTGGTCTATGTAACAATTAGGTACCTTGTTTAGTAACTTAAAATGTATTTAGTTTTAGATGGATTCAATTGTTAAAGCATTACCACCATATAGACATACAGAATTTATTTGTTCAGTGGTAATTGTGTGGGTGGGGGCTTGTTTGGATGAAAGAAAACCCTCTGTGATAAGAACAGCTGATCAAAGGCAGCAATTGTAACACAGTGTCCCCATGGTGCTACGTAAGCATATGCTCTAAGAATATGCTTAGAGCTATAGCCATAAACCCTGGAGGCCTGGCCTACAAGAGAGAGAACAGTTTTTCAGAGAAGGGATCTTTTGTGCAAGTAGTGGGGAGCGGGGTGCAGGTTTGTGTTGGGGCCCTGTGCACACATGAGAGAGCTTTCTGAAAGCACATTAGACTTAGATGGAAGGGGGAGAAACACAAAAGTAACCCAGGATCTTGGATTAAAAGTTATTCTTATCTATCTAAAGTTGCAGCTCTTCCTCTGTTTTTCTTATCATGTCAAATTGTACATCAGCAATAATTGAGCTGTCCACTTTTGTTCTTTGGTAAAGGTTTATACTCATTGTCTGCAGAGAAACATTAACAACTACATTTTTAAATTTTATAAAGAAAACATGACGCTTACCTGTGCAAAACTTCTTGACACTGGTAGTGTTGCCAGGGTGATGCTACTGCAGTGTTTAGTCAGTAATGCATCCCTAGTGGTTTTCAGTGCATTTTCAGTGTGTTATGGTTGGTTGCTAAGGACATTCCTTTCTGGTTGCTAGGTGACTGAAGTACCATTCATTGATTATAGCACAAAAGGTGTGGGACGAGACACATGCTAACATCTAATAGGGTTAGAGTTTAAAAACAAAAAACCTTACCCAATGTGTGAGAAATACTAATAGTGATAATTTCTTTAGCAAACACCAACTGTTATGACTCTTTTGTGATATATTAATGCAAGACTCATTTTGCTGATAATAATAATAAGAAGAAATACAGCAATGTTTCAATTATTAATCAACAATCCTACCACAAAATTAGCCTAAAATTATTGTGCAAACAGTAAAGCAGTCTCCCTCTTAACTTCAATAACTGGGTCTGATTGTTGCCCATAGGGCCTCATCTATTACTTCCTGCTAATAGTAAACTGTTGGAAAAGTCTTTGTGTGCTTGTGTGTCCATTTATCCTGAGATGTTCGTTATGTCTGCATCTCAAATAAGCCTTGCACACATAACCTGCAAACAGGCTGATGATGGAGAAGGGTGAAGGGTTACAGCACAGCGTGGTCTCCATTTTTTGTTTGTAGGCCATTTTAACAGTGGGCAAACATCAGATCCCCTCCTCCAGTGCTGTGCTGCTCACAGAAACAGCCTTATCAGATCTGTATCAGTGTGGGGAAGGTACTTTAGAAATGTAGCTTCGCGAGCTATAAGGTAGTTAAAATAAGTAGTTAAAATTACAGTCATCATGGCATATTAAACAAGTATTTCACTACACTACAATTGCAAATAAATGTAGATATCTACACAATTTTTCAGGGTGTAATATCTTAAAATATCTATGAAAAAAGTTTAAACCTCCATTAGGATGAAAATATTAATCATAGATAAATTACCAAAAAAAGAATAACTAGAAGAAAGTACAACAACTTTTGTTTTTAAAAGATTTTAATTAATTTTTTAATTAAAATCCCTTTAAATACCTTTATATGTCAGGACGTCGGTCTGATCAGCCTGGTTTGTATTGTTTTGTTTTGTGTCTGTAACGGAGACGCTGAGGCGGTGTTAGATTCCATTTGCGGAAGTTTATTATAAACAGTAGCAAACATAAATGTGTAAACAGGCAGAGGGTCAATAACCAAAAGGCAGTCCAATCCTTCAACAGAATGAAAGGGTAATCCGTGAATCGTCGTCGAGAAACCAGGCAATGAAGTCAAAACGTAATCTCAGTCCACACAAGCAAACAATCCAAAAGGGGTAATCCAAATAATCGGTAATCCAGAAACGAGGCAGAATCATACACGTGAAGACAAACAAGATAATCAGAAAAACGCTCGGTAAGGCAGATAGACTGGCAATACTTCGCAGAGAAGTAATGCTTGGATGGTGTTTTAAATAGTCCCAAACAGGAAGTGGCAGTAGAAGCAGCAGGGAGAGCGAACAGTCAGTATTCGGGTGAGGGCTCCCTCTGCTGGCGTGGCATTACAGTGTCTGAGCACACGGTTGTTTGACAACTCGCCACGTGCTCCGTTGTCTGCGTCTGCCCTGCCCTCTCATTTTGTCCTGTGTTTTATCTCTTTTTTGTAGTCTAGTCTAGTCCAGCTAAGTCGAGTTAAGTTAAATTTGGAATTTTCCAGCATTAAGTCAAGGAGTTTAGTCTAGTCTGTATGTCTAATGTCCAGTAGTCTTTGTGCCAGTCCTGTCTTGTCCCGCTTCAGGTCGTGTCTTGTTGTTGTGTTTGTCTGTTCCTGCGCCTTCTCCCTCACCGTTCCGTCTGCCCACTGGAATTCTCCTCCGTCCCATACTCTGTCGTTGTCATCTTCCCACCACCGGACTTACCTGCTTCTCGCCGGTTCCCGTTGCCTCACCCATCCAGTCCGCCAGCCATTTCCCCTGCCCTGCCCATCATCCTTCCGAGGTCCCGTCACCATCATCCCCTGTCTGCGTCGGAGCTATCCTTCCAGGTCTGGAACGGCCCACCTGAACCTGAACCTGGACTGTGTTATCTCTGTGTGACATTGATTATTCTGTTGAACATTCTTTTCATTAAAAAATCTGTGCTTGCACAGATCTCCTGTGTTTCCTCAGGCAAACCCTGACATTACAATCTGACCAGCATTGATCCATGGATTACTGGGCCAACATGTCACGCAGCTTGGAGCCAACTTGCGGAGATGGAGCGTATCTCCGCGGGAGTGGCGGATCTTCAAATCTCCATTCAGGAGCTGCAGCGGGACGTCACGGCGGGTGGGTTGGTCGGTCCTTCTACTAGCGCCCCGGCCGGGTTCGGACCGGAGCTTTGGGTCAACACTTATGATGGGGATCCAAACTCGTGCCAGGCATTCCTGTCCCAGTGCTCTCTGGTGTTTGCCCTGCAGCCTCGTCAGTTCTCAGATAATCATGCCAAGATCACCTACGTCATCATGCTCCTCACTGGGAGGGCCCGCGAGTGGAGGACAGCAGTCTTGAAATCAGGACCATCGTGCGTCGAGAGCTGCGCAGACTTCAGGCAGGAGATGACCGAGCTGTTCAACCGATCGGTCTGGGGTGACGAGGCAGCATCCCGGCTGGCGAGATTGTCACAGGAGGGTCACTCCGTCACGGAATTTCGCCATTGAGTTTGAGACTTTTGTCGTGTCCTGTGGATGGAGCGACCAGGCCCTTTATTTCCAGTTCCTGGATGGGTTGGAGGCAAATATCCAGGATGAGATCGCCATCCGTAAGCCTCCCCAGAACCTTAAGGAGACCATCAAGCTGGCCCCTTTGTGTTGAGACTTGTCGCTCTCACACATAGCCAGGGCCTGTCCGGCAAAAGACAAGGCCCGTCAATGATGCGGAAAGCACTAATGGGCCTGGCGATGACAGTCTCTCCCCAGTCTTCTCTTTGTCTGTTTGAGTGTTGTGTTCTTTTTCAGGGAGTTTCTGCTCCAGCGTGGGCGCTGCTGGACTCTGGGGCGGAGGGTAATTTCATGGACATCCGATTCATGGCCGAGTTAGGTATTCCCCCCGTCCCTCTGTCAGAACCCCTACACGTCATGTCTCTGGCTGATCACCACATAATCACCATTACACACGCCACACCTCCCATAAGTCTTGTCATCTTGGGCAATAATCGTGAGGATTTTGTGTTGTACCTTGGAGTCATCCAGGGCCCCCATAAATCTGGGGTACCCATGGCTGCTCCAAAACAATCCTCATGTTGATTGGTCTGAGCCTTAGTGCGCGCTCCCACCCGGAGGAGTCTCACAAGCTCTCCTCCAGGTGCGACGACACCTCCAGATAAAGGCGTGAGCAGAGGAGACCGTGACTTCGGATTCCAGACTAGGAAAAATAGGTGGCTGGTAACCTAAGCTACACTCAAAAGGGGACAGGCCCGTGGACGAAACTGGTAATGAGATGTGTGTGTACTCCACCCATGAGAGTTGCTGACTCCAGAAAGATGGATTTTGAGTAACCAAACATTGCAACACTCTCTCGAGGTTCTGATCGGCCTACTCGGTTTGGCCGTTGCTCTATGGGTGAAAACCAGCAGACAGGCTGACACTCTCCCAATCTGAAAACAAATTGGGGTCCCCTGTCGAAAACCACATCATTCGGGAGGCCATGAATGCAAAAAGCGTGGTCAACCACAGTAATCGCTGTCTCCTTGGCAAATGGTAATTTGGGCAAGGGAATAAAATGAGCCGCCTTCAATCAATCCACTACGGTTAAAACAACCGTATTTCCCTAAAAAGGTGGGAGGGCAGTAACGAAATCGAGCACAATGTGGGACCAGGATCTAGAAGGGACCGACAGCGGATGTAGTAACCCCACTGAAGGCAGATTGGAAGTCTTACCACGAGCACAAGCCAAACAAGCCAAGACAAAATCCCTGTGTCACGAGCCATAGAACGCCACCAGAATCACTGCCTAATGAGAAAACCCGTACGATTGACCCCTGGGTGGCAAGCTACGTTGGAACAGTGACCCCACCGAATAACATCGGACTGTAATCTCTCCGGCACAAACAATTGACCCAGTGGGCACCCGGGCGGGGGCGTTACCCCTTCTAAGGCCGTGCGGACCTTTGATTCGATCTCCCAAGAGAGTGTAGAGACAACGAGTCTCTCAGGTATAATACTCTCGGGAGATGACCGGTGTTCAGAATGGTCAAAATATGGGATAACGCATCGAGTTTGATGTTTTTAGGACCCGGACGGTAATACATGGAAAAATCAAAATGACCCAAAAAAGGTGCCCACCGAGCCTGCCTGGAGTTGAGTCATTTGGCGGATCTAATGTACTCTAGGTTCTTGTGATCGGTCCAAACAATAAAGGGTACCCCCGAACCCTCTAGCCCGTGACGTCATTCCTCCAACACCAACTTAACTGCCATCAACTCTCTGTTACCAATATCATACTCTTGAGGTTGGTAAATGCAGAATCGGCTGCACTGGACCCCCTGAACGTCGTCTTGGAACTAAACCGACTGTACAAGAAAGACGCATTTCTCTAGCCCATTCTCTAGCAACCTCTGGAGCACCCGTCTGACTTGCTAAACATGTTCCTGGAGAGAAGAAGAAATATCAATATGTCATCCACATAAACATATACGAATTGATCCACCATATCTGTCAGCATGTCATCAACGAGTGCCTGAAAAACCACGGGGCGTTGGACAGCCCAAAAGGCATAACCTGATATTCAGAATGCCACCTGGGGGTATTAAAAGGTTTTCCATTCATCTCCCTTTCTTATGCGGATCAAATGATAAGCATTACGTAAATCCAATTTGGTGAAAATGGTAGCTCCCTGCAACCATTCGAAAGCTGAAGACATTAATGGCAAAGTATAGGTATTCCTAACCGTGATGTTGTTCAACCCTCGGTAGTCAATACACGGTCACAGGGACCCATCCTTCTTACCCACAAAAAAAAAACCTGCCCCGGCGGGAGAAGAGAAGGAACAAATGAATCCGGCTGCTAGAGAATCAGAAATATATCTCTTCATGGCCTCCCTTTTAGGAGCTGAAAGTGAGTATAACTTGCCCTTAGGCGAAGATGTACCTGGCAATAAATCTATAGCACAGTCATAGGGACGATGCGGAGGAAGAGAAGCAGCCTTGGACCTACTGAACACTTCTTTCAGGTCAAGGTACTCCTTGGGCACATTAGACAGGTTCACCGACTTATTCTGCAACAAAGAACAAGACACAGATGAACAAGCAGACACAAGACAAGAAGCATAACAGGAGTCACTCCATGCTGCAACTGAATTGCGGCCCCAGTCCACCCTGGAATAGTGATGGACCAACCAGGGATGTCCAAGGACAACAGGGGCCAGTGGAAATGTGGTGAGGAGGAATGATAATTTCTCGAAATGATTTCTGGAGGTAATGAGGGTAACTTGGGCCGTGGTGTGTGTAACATTAGGAAGAGTCTGTCCATTGAGTGCACTGACGGAAATCTTGTGAGTGAGGGGACTAAAGGAAATGTGGAGTTGATGAGCCAAATTAAAGTCCATAAAATTACCCTCCGCTCCAGAATCTACCAGGGCCAGGCAATTGTGGAACTCGGCCACCCATTGCAGTCTAACCCGGAGGAGAGTTGTGGATGAGGAGTTTTCCAGCGAGACCCCGCCCCAAAAGTAACCTCAAAACTACTGTCGGGCCTCCCCTTTACCGGGCAGTTTACCAGAAAATGGCCTGTACCTCCACAATATAAACATAGTCCCCGTGCTCTAAGTCTCTCTCTCTCCTCCTGGGAAAGCTGAGTTCTACCCACCTGCATGGGTTCTTGATTGGAAACAGGACTGACCGTATTCATGGAGTCCATGACTGGACGAGCAGGGAACTCAGACACTGGAGAGTGATGAGCCAGTTGATCTTGTCGCTGAAATCGTGCATCTACTGTGCTAGATCAATGAGTCCATCCAGATCTGTAGGTAAGTCCAGGGCGAATATCTTGCTCTGAATACGGTCAGCCAACCCATGCAGGAATATGTCCCACTGCACCTCCTTGTTCCATTTGCACTCCGCCGCCAACGTGCGAAACTCAATGGAAAAATCAGAAACGGTCATATCTCCTTGACGTAGATCTGCCAGCATACTTGCAGCCTCGCGACCCACAACTGTCTGCTGTCTGACCCACAACTGCACAATCAAAGACCTGCTTCATCTCCTCAGAAAGTGCCTGGAACGAGGAACAGCAAGGATGATGATTTTCCCACACCACCGTTCCCCAAAGCACTGCACGTCCAAAGAGCAATGTAATCACCAATGCTACTTTTGATGCCTCCGTAGCAAAATTTCTGGGCTGCAGAGAGAAGAACATTGAGCAATTAGTTAAGAACGCTCTACAAAGTTTTGGCTCACCAGCATAGGGCTCTGGCGTGGGTAACCGTGGCTGTTGTTCGGTGTTCGTAGGCTGGGGATCTTAATTGTTGTAGCTGTATGGTGAGCTCGGACACCTGTGCTACGAATGATTGTACGGCTTGACCAGTTGCCAGCAAATGTTTCTCTTGCTGATCCATGCCTGCGTTGTTTTGGGAAATAAATCCTTGAAGATCCGATGCACTTGCAGATTCCATCGTTTGGTCAGATCGTTCTGTCAGGTTATATAATACAGGAATCAGATGGCAAGTGCAAAATTTACAGTTTATTGTGAATAATCCAACAAACAAGCAAACAACACGTGAAACAGGTAGGTATACAGTCTCACCCAGTAGCCCAGGGACGCGAATGGACAGCAGAGTATCCAAAGAGTAAATCCAAGCATATGGATGGTAAACAGGAACACAGAATTACAACAAGAAACTCCAGGAGAGCTGGAACAACACCACAACACGGACGGAAAACCAAAACGATCTGACAACACAGGATGAGAGACACAGGTGTTAAAAAGCTGAGCCCAAACAAGCTACAGCTGGTGCAAGTCAAACTCAACAATCACAGCCACGCCCACTCTCACAACAAGCACACACAGAGAAGCAAGAATGAGTCTGTGAACCCATGAACTGTGACAAATATTTACATCAATTATTGAACAAAGCAGTTCCATAAAATAATTCAATGTCCTAATACTAGTTGAGAAAGAGGCTGTTTAGAATTAAATACTGGAGTAGTACTATTCTAATACTTCACCTAGCCTGCATACCGCACACTGCAGCATTTTACAATATTATATATATGCTCTGTTGTATTATTCATTTATTTATTGCCTCTAGACTGTTAAAAAAATGCTGCCTTAAATATTTAATCAGTTTGGCTATACAAGTCATTTCAACGCAATATTTTAAATACTGGTATCACTTAAAAAATAGGTTTAGCGATTTTAACTTTTTACTATAAGTTACAGCAACTCAAGACCAGTCAAAATTACAAAGAACATGTTAAAATGACCAAAGAATGCAGCCAAATTGTTTAAACTCAAAAATAGCCAATTTTTGGTGTTCAGAGCTGTGTATATAATACCGTGTGATATAAAAAAATGATTTGTTGTGTGGTGTGTTGTACTTTTTTTACAGTAGTGTATACTTATCCAAGGAGAGACACAAAGAAGGTGGAAGTAAAGTATTTTAATAGTTTAACTCAAAAACAATAGTGAGACACAATCACATACACAAAATCAAACACAAGAACTGACAAGAAACAGAACTTAACTAGGTGTATAAATACACAGGGGAACTAAAGAACTAAACAGAACACAGGTGAAACTAATGAATAGCTTTTCAATTCAATTTTATTTATATAGCGCTTTGGTAACACTTTAAATTAAGGTACACATATTCACTGTTAACTAATTGCTTATTAACATGATTATTACTAGAATATTGACCGCTTATTAGTACTTATAAAGCACATATTAATGCCTTACTCTGCACGACCATATTCTACGCCTAACAGACCAGTAACTACGAGTTTTTCTTTATTAAACTCATAGTTACTGCTTATTGGGAGTAAGTAAGGCAGTTGTTGTATGAGAATTATGATCTTAATATGCTTTGCTTATTATGGGCTTAATAAGCTGGTAGTAGCAGAAGAATAGTCATTCTCTCTTAATAACACTTAATAAATATAGTCTATTCTTATGTAATAACACACATAACTACAAGTGTTAATAGTGTCCAATTAACTCTAACTTAAGTCTTTATAAGTCTGAATATGTTACCCATTCTAATGTAAAGTCTTGCTCATTACTAATTCACTAGTAGTTGGATACTTATTAACCCTTACCCATTCCCTATTCTAAAGCTGCCTTCTCTTCACAATTAACAAATCCATTACAGCACACAACTACTACAACTAATGAACCTTAGTCTTAAGGTTGCACCTAAAAAAGGTCTCTGGTTACGTATGTAATCTTGGTTCACTGAAACGTGGGAAACAATATGGAAGCTGCTGGCAGTGTCAGAGTGACTGGTGTCTTACTAGAGTTCACAGGTTCTATGTCCATTCAGTAGCAGACCAAAGACACAAACACAGCACAAGTACAAATACCTTATTTTCTGCACTATAAGGCGCACCTCAGAGCCTTAAATTTTCTCAAAAATCCGGTAGGCCTTATGTGTGCACTGAGTTCCAAAATCTGTAAAAATGTTGTTGTGCGACTTTGGTAAGCGCTCCGCTTGATTGGCTGTCGGACCATTTCCCGCTGACACAGGGACGTAATACGTATGCTGGCAGCAAAAAAAACAATCAGAGAACATTAAGTAATATGTACAGTACGTACGCTTACCTCCGCCACGCCTCCGGTAGGTATACTACCGGTATGCTGCACCCGAAGGACCCCCGAAAATGGCACCAGTGAAGAGACATGCTTACGAGGCACAATTCAAACATCAGTTACGCGGTTGTTAATGGGAATAGAGCAGCTGCGAAAGAATTCAACATCAATGAATGGATTTGTGGGAGAAGATTGATTAAAAAATAATGTGAGTGTATTGTTAAATAGTAGAATAAAGTTCAACTAAACGCACTGTTTTGCTTCCGTTACCTTTTTTTTGTAGACCGTATGTTTTACATTTACATTTACATTTAGGCATTTGGCAGACGCTTTTATCCAAAGCGACTTACATTGCATTATACTACACATTGATCACTATACATTGAGTATGTGCAATCCCTGGGATCGAACCCATGACCTTGGCCTTGTTAACGCCATGCTCTAACCACTGAGCTACAGGAAAGCTGAATTTAGCATGCGCCTGATAATACGGTGCGCCTTATGTATGGGTTAAGTACAGAAAGAGACCCCGTAATTGAGACTGCGTCTTATAATCGGAAAATACGGTATATCTTTTAATCT
Source organism: Botia almorhae (assembly GCA_036877575.1). Classification (NCBI taxonomy): domain Eukaryota; kingdom Metazoa; phylum Chordata; class Actinopteri; order Cypriniformes; family Botiidae; genus Botia; species Botia almorhae. Next base: position 44,029 of record JAZGTJ010001135.1, on the reverse strand, counting down.
AAACATGCATATAATTATGCCATACAGTGAACAACAGAGTACCAATATGTCTTACCAAAATAAAATTGCAGATAAAACCTGTACAGGTCAATATGAACTAGTAGCCAATCTACTGTACTGTATGTACTGCACTCTGTATAAAACAGTGTTTTAAACATTACAACAGACCTTTTTAGGTGCAACCTTAAGACTAAGGTTCATCAGTTGTAGTAGTTGTGTGCTGTAATGGATTTGTTAATTGTAAAGAGAAGGCAGCTTTAGAATAGGGAATGGGTAAGGGTTAATATATATACATATTAATATATAAACATATTCAGACTTATAAAGACTTAAGTTAGAGTTAATTGGACACTATTAACACTTGTAGTTATGTGTGTTGTTACATAAGAATAGACTATATTTATTAAGTGTTATTAAGAGAGAATGACTATTCTTCTGCTACTACCAGCTTATTAAGCCCATAATAAGCAAAGCATATTAAGATCATAATTCTCATACAACAACTGCCTTACTTACTCCTAATAAGCAGTAACTATGAGTTTATTAAAGAAAAACTCATAGTTAATGGTCTGTTAGGCGTAGAATATGGTCGTGCAGAGTAAGGCATTAATATGTGCTTTATAAGTACTAATAAGCGGTCAATATTTTAGTAATAATCATGTTAATAAACAATTAGTTAATAGTGAATATGTGTACCTTAATTTAAAGTGTTACCCAAATGTCGGACATGTTAATGGTATTATTGCAAATAATATGTGTGGGATGTAAAAGACTAATTAGGTATACTAGGTTTATAGTATGTTTACGAATAAAGGGTTGACTGAACCGATAAAACCACAAAATTGTTGAGCAAGATATGCGTTCCAGCTTACATAGGGATGGCATATAATAGACAACATCTTATAGGACAGGGGTATAAGGGATTTGCAATAGTACCATAAACTATACACAACATGCAAAAGTAGAATACATACATAAAATATATACAATAAAAATATTAGATGTTTACCATTTACAAAACCCTAGGCTAAGTTGACGTCAGCAGGCTCCCAGCAAGCAAGCCAAGGGCGACAGTGGCAAGGAACCAAAACTCCAGTGATGTATAGATGAATGAAAAGAAAACCTTGGGAGAAGCCAAGCTCGACCAGGAGGTCCAGTTTTTCTCTGACATGTTAAAGCTGCAATTTGTAACTGTCTTGGATACGAACAGAGTTGATTATAATGATTTATAGCTATTTTTGAATGAAAAAAATGATGGTTCCATATGGCACTGAGAAATCATGCCAACAGAAACAGTGAGGCATAATGTTACTAATTGCAGCCGTAACATTACACTGCTGTGACTAAGCAGGAAACAAAATATAGAAACGAATTAAGCTAAAAGTAGGCATGTATATAACGGTAGGTTTACTAAGGAAGTCTATCAAAACTTTATGATCTGTCTCAGGGGTCATTCCATCCAGTCCCCCACCATCTGGTCACAGAGTTTGGATTCAGCTGACTACAGGACCTTGGGGATTGAAAGACAGACAAATTTAATGTGGAGCCAGTACATCTGTTCTTGTGGGAAGTGTTCCCGGTTCCGGTTTACCTAATTAATGCAGCCTAATAATCCCTTAGGGGATTTGAGTAATACATCGATATGACTATGTGTAGGCAAGATTAAAGAGGTGGGTCTTTAGTCTTTTGATTTAAAATGACAGTGTATCTGCCTCCTGGACAACACTGGGAAGACTATTCCAAAGTTTGGGTGCCAAATACAAGAAGGATCTACCACCAGCACTTGTTTTTTTTTAAATTCTGGATACTAATAGTTGGCCAGAATTTTCAGATCGCAGTGAACGCGAAGGACTATAATAGGAGAGGAGCTCGCTTGTATCTAAGTATTGAGGAGCTAAACCATTCAGGGCCTTGTAGGTAATAAGCAGGATTTTAAAATGTATACGATGCTTGATAGGCAGGCAGTGTAGAGTTGACAAAACTGGGCTGATATGGTCATATTTGTTTGTTCTCGTGAGAACTCTGGCTGCTGCATTCAGAACCATCAGGAGTTTTTGGAGTTATTTTTGCAGGGCAGCCACCAAGTAGGGCATTGCAATAATCGAGTCTTGATGTCATGAATGCATGAATTAATCTTTCAGTGTCTGACTTTGAGAGCATGTGTCGTAGATTGATCTCAGTGAAAATATTCCACTGGACTGGAGCTAGTCTCAGATTCTCCTCGGAATCTCCTCAGATTGTTGAGACAGAGAATCAGCTTTTAGTTTTTGGAACCAGGTCTATATGTAACTGTACATTGAAATCTAGCCTGCCTGGGGCTGAGCTGAGATATTCTAGGTTTTTGTGATCAGTTAGGACTGTAAAAGGAAAACAAAGCCATCTCAAGCCAATGGTGGCACTCCTCTAGAGCTAATTTCCTGGCCAACAATTCATAATTTCCAACATTGTAATTTTATTCTGCTGGGGAGAGTTTGCATGAAAAAATTGTACAGGGGAACATTTTAAGGGGTGTGCCATGTCGTTGTGAGAGCACAGCACCAACACCAGAATTAGTGGCATTAACTTCAACTATAAAGGTCGATTAGGGTCCGGATGTTTCAGAATGGGTGCTGAAGTAAAACTTCTCTTGAGTTTTTGAAGGGCTAGTTCTGCCTGTGGGGACCAGCAAAGTTTAGCTGGTTTTATTGGTGAGGAAGGTTAAAGGGGCTGCTACCAAACTGAAGTCTCTGATAAACCTCCGATAAAAATTGGCAAAGCCCAAAAATCTCTGCATCTCTTTGACGGTCTTGGGTTGTGGCCAGTTAGTTACCACTTCAACCTTTCTCTTATCCATAGCCACGCCCTCCTGGCTGATAAAATACCCTAAAAACGTGCTAGTACAATGAAATTCGCACCTCTCCTCCTTGACATATAGTTGATACTGCATTTGGCGCTTAAGTACAGACCTTACATAATTGACAAGCTCTTTTTAAAATGGATTGGGTGGATTGGATGGGCATCTAAACCCCTTAGTTAATTCCTCCTAAATATATTCCATTATGGCCTGTGACTCTGAAAATATTAGACCCTTAGAGGGTGAAGCACTAGGTATTAGTTATATGGCACAGTCCACTGCGCGGTGAGGTGGGAGTTGAGAGACTCTTTATTGAACACCTTTAGGAGAGATATTGGTCTTAAAGGGTTTGATTGGACTCCTGAGTGGTTGGTAGCTTACTGAGACGATTAACCTTGGATAGACATTGACTGTGACACTTGGATTCCCATTTAATTATCTCACCCTCCTTCCAGGAAATTACTGGGTTGTGTTGACGAAGCCAGGGTAGACTGGCTAAAATTATGGCATGATTAGATGAAGAGATGACGTAGAACTAAATTTCCTCAGTATGAAGAGCTCCAATGCGTAGTCTGATGGTTTTGGTTAGATTGTTGACTCCCCTCTCTCCTAAAGGTCGAGCACCTTTTTGAGTGTATTCTCTACCCAGTCTGTTTGTGCTGCCAGGGTGCGAAAAGTTAAGGCAAACTCAGAAGCAGATCGATTTCCCGGGGTGATAGCCAGTAGCTGTTCACCCGGGTTCCTTCCTCCTGCTGAGTGTTCAAATACTTTCCTGAAGCGTTGGGGGAAGATATTGAAGGTAGGGAAAATTGACCCGTCTGACCTCCAGCTGTGGCCCAATCCAGAGCTTTCCCCATCAGCAGAGCACACAAATGCTATTCGACTTGAATTGGTAGGGTACAAGGAAGGTTGTTGGTTTACAAATAATGAGCATTGAAGCAGAAAACCTTTACATTTAGAGGGGGAACCATCAAATTTTTTAGGGAAGGTGAGACGTGGACAGCGGGCGGCGGATTGAAAGGCATGGTTGGATTGTGGGTAGATGTATCGTGGGCCATGAGTCGCATTCCCTGAAGTGCCTTTACCAGTCCCTCGGTTAGTGTGGACAGGCAGCTTAGCTGGTGTTGGTGCAGAGCAATCTGTGAGGCCTGGACCGATAGCTCAGACGACAGTTGCATAAGTGCTGCTGGATCTCTTTGTGGCAAAGTTTTCTGTAATGATGAGTCAGAAGTGTTAGGATCCATTTGCAGTATTTAATAGAGTAAATGAACAGGCAGGGTCAAAAACAGCAAACAGGTATGGTGGAGAACAGGTATGGTGGGTAAGAACAATCCAAGGTCAAGACAGGCAGCAAACAATCAAAGATGAGTAAACAATCCAATAAACTAGGCAGGCAGCAAACAATATTTAGGAGACGATTTCCTCTGACGGCACGGTGGAGGCGGTACTGGAGCTTTATAGAGCATCCATCTAGAATAAGGCAGTGTTCTATGTTGTTCTATGTGGAGGGTTTTTGTACAATAAGTAAAATTTCTGTTTTATCTGAATTTAATAGCAGAAAGTTGCTAGTCATCCAAGTTTTGATTTTGACTATGCATTCTGTTAGTTTGGTAAATTTATGAGTTTTGTTGGGCCTAGAAGAAATGTATAGCTGAGTATAGATCAGCATAACAATGAAAACTAACTCCATGTCTCTTAATAATTGCTCCCAGACTTGTGATCGGCATGACACCTTTTCCCTCACAGCAACAAACTGAAAACTGACAGATAAATATGATTTAAACCATGCCAGTGCATCCCATTAATGCCAACATAATTTTCAAGCCTATTTAGTAGCATGCTGTGGTCAATAATGTCAAAGGCTGCATTAAGGTCAAGTAATACTAGAAGATAGATGCAGCCACGATCCGCTGACAAAAACAGATCATTTGTCACTCTGATGAGAGCAGTCTCTGTACTATGATATGGCCTGAATCCATGGATCAAGCATACACGTTATTGATTTAAATGATGTGATTATTTTTGACAGTTCATCCCTATCTATAGTAGAGAATGACTGGAGTTGCTCCTTGGGCAACTCCAGTTATGATGCACCATCTGATTTAGTTGTGTTGAAGGCAGTTGCATATTTATGATTTTTATTCTTGCAGTATCTATTTTGTTATTAAAGAAATTCATAAAATTACCAATATTATGATATTGACAACTGTCAGAAGAAGATGACGCTTTATCCTTGGTTAATTTAGCCACTGTGTCAAATAGGGTTTGTCATATAGGGTTGGGTTTATTTTCTTCTAAAAGATTTGAAAAGTAGGCAAATCTGGAGCTTTTTAAGGCCTTTCTATAATTTGAAACATTCTCCTACCATGCTATCTGAAATACCTCCAGTTTTGTTTGCTTCCAGTTGTGTTTCCTTTTCCAGGCTGCTCTTTTCAGAGCGTTGGTATGCTCGTTATACCATGGCGTTGGACTGCTGTCCCTTATCTTTTTTAACCGTAGAGGAGCAACTATGTCTAAGGTGTTAGAATGTAGGGAGTTAACATTTTCTGTTGCGTTGTCAAGGTTATCCAAGGTTGTTTCAGAGTTATCCGTTACGGTAAGGAATGAAGACAGTGCAGATAGGTTTTTGATAAAAGAATCTTTAGTGATAGAATTTATTGTTCTACTGTATTTATAGCAAGTAGCTGATTTTGCAGCCGTAGGTAAATGTATTTTACAGGACACCAGATAATGATCTGAAATGTCTTCGCTCTGCTGCAGAATATCAAATGTCATCAACATTTATACCATAAAACAGGATTAAATCTAAAGTATGATTACGGTGATGAGTTGGTCCTGACACATGTTGTGAGACACCAATAGTGTTCAAATGTCTTTGAAAGCCAAACCCAATGCATCCTTTTCATTATCCACGTGGATGTTAAAATCACCAACAATTAAGACTTGATCGGTGGCTAGTACTAGTTAAGTGTGCACAGTGTATAGTCATCATGCACATAAACGAATACATTTTTAAACAATTATGCCTAACATTAATTAACTTAATTTGAACATCTTTATGTGTAAGTGTTCTGGAAATTATGTTAAGTGGTAACAGAAAATTTCATTAAAATTTTTCCCCTTGAGGGGAGATTAATGGATCAGGTGTCTCTGTTAGACTGGCAATTTTTTGGCAGGAACAGCATGTCTAAAAATGTACACAACACTGGAAACACATTCTTTTTGATTTTCTTTCAGATCCAAATATAAGGAAATTAAATTGATTATAATAAAACTAAACATCAAGATCTCAATTTGCAGAATAAGAGTCAGTTCATAACCGTTACGAAGCCAGTTCATAACTGTTACAGACTTTTATTATGATATGTTGTGTTCTGTTTTCCATGTCACTCTTGTTCACTTCCGGTTATGTTAATCATCATCACCTGTCGCATTATGATTTGTCAGTGTATTTAAGTTCCGTGTTTTGTTGTATTTGTGGGGGGTTGTTGGCGTTATTTTGTGGTTTTCATAGTTTATTATTATTCTCCTGTGTATTCTCCCGTCTTGCCTGGTTCTTGGATTTGTGCTCTTGGATTTTTGGATTGTGGTTTTGGATTGCCCCTTTTGGATATTTCTGCCTTGGTTCTATTTTTGTATTATCATCGTGGTTTGTTTTTGTGTTTCACTGCTGC